>APFE030211477.1:124599-157548 GCA_000404065.3 Pinus taeda
AATTTTAAAAGAAATTAAAAAAAAATTATGTTTATTTTGCTGCCCCGCGAGTTGCGCCCAGGTTGCGTCCAGGTTGCGCCCAGGTTGCGTCCAGGTTGCGCCCAGGTTGCGTCCAGGTTGCGTCCAGGTTGCGCGATTTGGAAGCGCGATTCCGGGGCAACGCCACCTAAAATGGAAGGAAGCGCACTTAAAAGCCGGAATCGCGCCACCTCAATTTTGGAAGCGCGCTTCGCTTATGGATTCCGGGACGATTCGCCTCGAGTCGCGATTCCGGCTTAGGATCCGGGGGGGGGCCGATTCCTGCAACTATGTTCCAGCCATTTGAACTTCAGTAGAGCAGCAATTTTCTAGGTAACACAATGCAGAGTGGTGTAGCAGCTGGGCAACCTTCAACTCAGCCCTTTTCCTACCTGGTTTTGGTCCTGCTTGTCCGTTGAGACAAGCCCAAGTGCACCATTCCATCATCTATTTTATTTGGCTTGCAAAAAATTAATAAAATGGCTCAGAAGTTCTCCATTTACAAATTTTATATGGGTGTCTGCTGAACATTTCAGTTTTGTATTTTGCTACATAGAATATTTTTTATTATCACTTGTATTTCCTATTTAGGATCATTACACTAGGTTTGACTTTATCAAAGGAAGCACAACATCCTTCATCCGGAAGAGTTGGACTTGGTCTTGGAGGGTATTGGTCTTGGTCTAGAGGTCTTGGAATTCGCCAATTGAAGAATCTATGAGAAGAGAAGAGATTTGCGGGTTTTCCTCTCAAGTGGAGAGGTTTTGGCCTTAGCTTGCAGCCTACATCCTGTGTTCTTGTGTGCTATTGTTCTTCTTGTTTTGGTAGTTGTTTGATGATACACAAACATATTAATAAGTGAAGAAGTTAATAAGTAAGAAAAAGTAAAAGGACATAACAAGTAGTTATCAAGAAAAGAGAAATCATCCTATCTATTGCCCTATAGATTTCTCAACATGGTTTCAGAGATAAGGTTGGCTAAGGGCATAATGAAGATCTCTACAACACTGAAGAAGTTCCTAAAGAAGTCTATGGAGGTGGCAAGTCAACTCGAGAATGGAATCAAAGAAGTATGGGATCTCCTTTTTTTCTTCTAATAAGGAAGTAACCAAGACATCTACAAAGGATGAAGGATTATTCTCAACACTCACTAGCACATTTCAAGATGAGAATATTTGGGTGATCGACAGTGGAGCATTAAGGCACATGACTAGTCAACATAAGCAATTGAAGACATTATCAAAAGGGAAGTTCTCTTACTCCGTAGAACTTGGTGACAATAAAAACTACCTTGTGAGAGGAATTGGATCAACCTCGATTGAGTTGGAAAATGGAGACATTCATCTCAACAATATCCTATTTGTTCCAGGTTTGCATAAGAATTTACTTTCCATTTCATGTTTAGAAGACAAGGGTGATAGAGTTGCATTCATTGATGGAAAGGTTGTAGTGTGGGGTAAAAACCCAAGCATAGAAGATGCTAGAATGATTGGGATTTGTGAAGGAAGTCTCTATATATTGATAACTCCCCTTGCTCAAGCTTTGGTTCACGTTGAACTTAGCCCATGTAAACTTTGGCATAGAAGATTTGGTCATCTCCACTACAAAATATTACCAACCCTAAATACCATAGTAAATGGCATCCCTAAACTGAAAGAAGATCTTGAAGGAGTTTGCAAGGGATGTGCATTGGGTAAGAACACCAAGAGACCATTTGGAAGTAGTGATTCAAGGTCCAAAGAAATCTTGGATCTTATTCATTCTGATGTTTGTGGTCCTATGACTCCAAAGTCACTAGGAGGTCATCTATATGATATCACATTTATAGATGACCACTCTAGGAAAACTTGGGTTTGCTTGATGAAATCCAAGGATGAAGTCTTTACCAAATTTCAAGAATTCAATGCTGAGTAGAGAACCTTACAGAAAGGAGAATCAAGATTGAGATCTGATAACAGAGGAGAATATACTTCAAAAGAGCTTGTAACTTTCTGTAAGGAGTCTGGAATTAAGATGGAGTTGATGGTCCCATATAATCTCGAGCAAAATGGAGTTGCAGAACGAAAGAACCGATCCATTGAAGAAAGTGTGAAAGAAATGCTACATGATCAAGATTTGCCTAAATTCCTATAGGGAAAAGAAACAAAAACAATTATATACATACAAAATCGAAGTCCCCACAAGTCACAAGATTACTTGACTCCTGAAGAAGTATTCACTGGAAAGAAACCAAGCGTAGATCATCTCCGAAATTTTGGTTGTCCTGTTTATATTCATATACCAAAGGACAAGAGAAAGAAGTTGGATCCGTCAGGCATGAAGGGAACATTTGTTGGCTACAGTAATTCTTCAAAGGCCTATAAGATCTACATAAAAGAAGGACATCGAATAGAAGTCAATCGAGATGTGTTACTTGACGAAAGTATCGCATTCAATAAATCAAACGATCTCCCTATGGACTCTGATGATGAAAAGCTTCCGGTATTTGAAGAGGAAGTTGCTAGGGAGGAAGAAGAATCAAATCATGAAGGTGAAGGTCCTAGTGAACCTATACAACCTGTGGTAATCCCCGAGACTAGAAAGAGACCTAATTGGTTGAAATCCACCCTATTAGATGCAGAGGGTCCTGTTGCAGCTAAAGGCACATTTAGAGAAAGCAAGAAGCCCAAAGATATTCAGGGTACACAACATATATGACAAAGTTAATAAAAACAGAGCCATCCACTTTTGAGGAAGTTGTCAATCATCAAGAATGGAAAGATGCTATGAACGACGAATACCAATCGATAATGAAGAATGGGGTATGGGAGATAGTACCTAGGCTTGAAGACAAGTTTGTGGTAATTTCCAAGTGGTTGTACAAAATTAAACATGTGGTAGATGGAAGTATTGACAAGTATAAGGGAAGATTTGTTGCTAGAGGCAAGATTTGTGGCCCAGAAAAGCCCAATGCGGGAAAATCAGTGCAGCAGTTGAGGGTTTATTATTAAGCAGTAGTAATTTCTGAATACAATCTCTGGATGCCTTCTCGACAATCCATTTACAAAGAATGTCACTGACAGAAAGATAAGTGAAGTTACCTCACACTATTACTGGAAATACTGGCTCTCCAGCCACTGAATGGGTTGCCCCTGGCTGCCTCTGTGTTGCGTCTGCATAGTCACTGCTTCAGCCCAGCGTCAAACCCTCTGGGGACAGCGTCACCCCTTTAGCTGATCAATCTGCTGCTCGGGAAATTCAATTTTCACCTCCTGGTCTCACACCTCGGCTTCCGGCTTCTGCAATCGATTCCTTCAGTGGATTTTCGGATTCCCTCTTGGCTTTTACGCTGCCTTAGCTTGGTCCTGCATCAGCTTCTCTAGCTTTGCGCTACCATTGCTGGATGTCTCTCTGCCTTCGCTGCTGAGTATTTTCTGACCGGGAAAGGTATCCCTTTGGATACTATCCCTGCCCCTCTCTGTAAAAGATCACTATTGAAAATCTCTTCAGCAGCTTATTTACTTTAGAAAATTGAACTTTTGATCTTCTCTCTGTGTATGTTCTATAAGTGCCCCTCAAGCCTCTTCTTATATCTTTATGTTGGACAACTAATGACCCAAATTAACTTCTAATCAATGGCTTAGATCATTTTGGCTTGATCATCGTCTTCTTCTAGAAGTTACACCCATAGTTTAGATTAATACCCATTAATTATTTTAATTTCCTGAGTTTAGACTTAGGGTCCCATTAAAAACAATTAATTATTTTAATAAAATTGTCTCCGAGTGGAATTTCCCTAAACGGTTTCTGGGCATTGGAGAATGCATGTGTCCAAGCCTCCCTGCAAATTTTGAGACTTTGAGCACATTCGATGCTACCAGAAATCAACAGATTGCTCGTGTTATTAACAATCATTTAATCACATAATAAACTAGAAATTTAGAAATATCATGATTGATAAAATAAAACTAGAAATTTAGAAGTAGAACTTAGATATTGAAACCATAAATTGCAGATTATTCATTAAATTATCAAAATTAAATTGCATTACATAGATACTAAGGGAATTCTATTGGAAAATACAAAATAGATTAGATACAAAATAGGTAGGAATATCATAGCTCATCAGCGGTATTGGTCAAGACTCACTAGTCACGACTCTATCAATAGTCCAGGTCTTCCTCCATGTCATAATCACCATCACTACCACTGACATCTGACTCTACTTCATCCTCCTCTATGCCAATCCAAGATCTCCTACTGCATTTGTTGGTGTGGAGGATGATCCCTCAAGAGACTCATCATCAAAAGTGATTGGCTCTAACATTGGGTCATTAAGATCCATGTTGGCTAACACCTCACAAATAGGCACGAAATTGAAAAAAAAATGAAAAAAAATCAAGACGCGACATTTTTACTTTGTGATTTTAGTGGGATGCATCTCCTAAAATTAGGACACATTATGGCACGTGTCTGACATGGCCCAAACACATGTCTTGATTTTAGGACACGTTGAAAAATGTGTCAAACACGTTTTATGGGTCGTGTCATGTTCGACACACAAAATACAGGACACAGGACCCTTAAGGACGTGTCTTGTGACTTAGTTGATCATTGATACATAGACTTTTAGTAAGCTAGTGGCCCAATAGCTTGTAGCATTGGTTTTCGACTCTAGAGGCCATTTAGAGCCTCATTGATTATGTATTTTATTGTTGATATGTATTGCACTCGGTGCCCTTTTGATATATTCACCCTTACATGGTATATAGATGAACAAAATTTGCATATTTTGTTTGGTTTGGACTATGGAATTGTGGTTTTGAATCTTAAAAATATATTTCTCATTAAAAAATAATTATTTCATATATTTCTTTAAAGATTGGTTCATTGAGATTTGACCAGTCTAATTTTTGTGGTTCTGGTTAAAAAACTGGTTTGATAGGTGGACTAAGTCGGTTACTAGTTCCAGTGTTTAAAGCTATGGCCAAAAGCCACTTGTACTCCATTTTTGGTGAAGGATCACCTTTTGATAGCTTTGTTTCCTTGGATTTTGTACATGTGGCATTGAAAGACCATTTTGTATTATTTTAGGATAATTAATAGTTGGAGAGGGCCTTCTACTTGTCCATAGGCTAATTTAGGGGATTCTGGAATAGAAAAGTAATATTTTATTGTGAGGGAAGTTGAGCACCCTTGCTATAAATAGAGGTGCACTTCCTCTCATTTTGGCATGGAATTTGGATGAGAAATACCATTGCTAGTTTGGAATTTTTTGTAGTTTTTCTTTTGTCAAATTGGCTATGGATATTTTCAAGTTGAGCAAATTGTCTTGGGGAGGATATTGTGATTGGATGAATTTTTTCTTGGATGATAAATGGTGATTCTATGGTGATTTTGTGCAAATTTATTGTACGTATCTTCTTCCATCTTGTATTTGTTGTAGACTTAGGGTTTTTTTGAAATTTTCATCCAAATGTGTTGAATCTTTCATGAATTTAACATGTCTTTTGCAAGATTATTAGCAAACTTCTAGGAAAGGAACCTTAGTATAGCTTCCTTGCTCTTTATCTCCAGTTTGATTCAAAGTCGATAGGGCTTGTGTAAGAAACTTCATTGTAGCTTTTTATTTCTCATAAATCTCTTCCATCAATCCTCTTCCATAGGCTTTCTCTTTGTCTATTCCATATGCCTAAAAGTTCTTTCATAAGCTAAGGCACTAATGCTCCATTCTTCATCACTTTATATCAATTTGTAAATCATAAAAATTGTTTGGCTAGGGTTACAATCTCTTGGGAAATCTTGGAGTTATGATGTTTGGGTACATTCCCTTTGAACTCCAACCTTGATTACTCTAAGAAACCATGCACTCCATAGAAACCCTAATTGAGCAGATCATCTGATTGGTGGAGTGTGAAGTAGAACCTTTGGGGAGCTTTTGACTCTGTGTGACTGGACCATTAGTTCTCCAAATTCTATAGGGAGAACCAAGGAACCTTAGTATAGATTTTGTAAGATTATTAGAAAACTTCTAGCAAGGAACCTTAGTATAGCTTTATTCCTCTTTATCTCCAGTTTGATTCAAGGTCGCTAGGGCTTGTGTAGTAAAGAAACCTCATTGTAGCTTTTTATTTCTCACAAATCTCTTCCATCGGTCCTCTTCCATAGACTTGCTCTTTGTCTATTCCACATGCCTAGAAATTCTTTCATCAGCTAAGGCACTAATGCTCCATTTTTCATCACTTCATATCAATTTGTAAATCATAAAAAATGTTTTGCTAGGGTTACAGTCTCTGGGGAAATCTTGGAGTTATGATGTTTAGGGACATTCCCCTTGAACTCCAACCTTGATTAGAAATCATGCAATCCACCTAAACCCTAATTGATCAGATCATTTGATTGGAGTGTGAAGCAGAAGGTTTGGGGAGCTTTTCACTCCATGTGACTAGACCATTAATTTTCCAAATTCTACATGGAGAACCACCCTTGAGTTAGAGGAGAGATAGCCAGAAGTGAGAAGAGGGTTAGTGAGGTGACAATGGCCCCCTCTAACATGGAGTGGGTCTCATGCTTGAGCATTTGGACTTTATATCTAGAAGTGCAAGAATTTTCTTTAACAATCTCAACATAGCGATGACTCTGTGCAAAACATCCCCTTGAAGATGGATAGGAGGGCAGGAAGAGAAAGCATTAGATAACACCTTCTCCCGATAATGTTGAATGCTACATGAAGATAGAACCTCCACAAAACACCACAATACCAATTCCAATATGGTTCCACAACAAGGTAAAAGGAGCTTCTAGATGAAGTCTAAAAAGAGAGCCGTTGAAGTAGGTTGTTCGCTTGAAGGAACACCAAGGGGTATAATCTATTGAAGAGATTGAAGCTATTGTTGAAAGTACATCGAAGAGAAACTAAGAGAATGATCTTGCATTAGTATGTCCAGGAAGCTCAGTAACTTGGTTCAAGTTTGTGTTTAATGACCATGAGTTTTGACAAAAGTTCAGTGATGCAAAGCTATGCGATAAAATTTGACATTACATTTAACATTAAATTCTAGAAACTATATAATTCAAAAATTCCTCTCTCTCTCTCTCTCTCTCTCTCTCTATATATATATATATATATATATATATATATATATTCCATGCCCTCATTAAGAATATATCATAATTGGAAACTGCATGCAAACATTAATCATATATTTTGAAAGGACCATATCTTGTGAAAAACTTAGGGGCTTAGCTTAGGTTTTATGAATTAGGGTTATTCCTTTTTCTTGACAAAAAATGAATTCAAATAAATTTGCCTTGAATTTTGAATTAACTTGAAGCTTGACAAATTTAGAATTACAAGCTTGAAATTATAGGTCAAGGGCATATATCACAATGTCGAAGACAAGGATCCACAAAAACAGACTGGTCCATTGAAAGAAGTGAAGAATCATGCATAGAGTCGTTAATAAATAAGAGAGGGGCAATCCCACAAAGTTGTGAGTGGAAATTGCATCAAAGGAGCTAAAAAGGGATCTCCTTTTGCAGAGAAGTGGCCATAGGCTTGGAAGATGCACTTTGAGTGTTAATAAATAAGAGGGGCAATCCCACAAAGTTGTGAGTGCAAATTGCATCGAAGGAGCCAAAAAGGGGTCTCCTTTTGCAAATAAGTGGCCATAGGCTTGGGAGAGGCACTTTGAGTCACTGCTAGATACTAAGGAGTAGGTCTTGCATCATTGACCATTGCAACAAATAGAAAGGTACCAACCCCTAAAATATAAAGGATATCTCCAAATAAGGTGGAGTCATTACAAGGAATATCATCTTCTGAATCTAGCATAGCTCAATTTGGAAAGTACACAGCCATATGGGCTAGGCTGGTCACTTGAAGGAACACCAAGGGACATAATCTATTGAAGAGATTGAAGCTGCCATTGAAAATACATAAAGAGAAGCCAAGAGAATGATCTTGCATTAGTATGTCCAAGAAGCTCAGTAACTTGGTTCCATAGCCCATATGGAAGAAGATTTTTATAGGCTAGTGCCATTTGCCATTTGCCCCAAGAGTAACAGGGAGAAGATATGATCCACTATTTTAGAAGAGCACTGATATGCAAAAGAATCCCTCAAATTTGCTGGAAAATCCAAGTCACAAAAAGTGGAAGACACTAAAAGTGAAGACGGTAAAGAAACATAACAAGTGCTGCTGTCCTGAAACAGGGCTGGAAAGCCCTAGTTTCAGAGCTGCACTACCTTGGAAATTGGAGAATTTGGGTTGAAAAAGGAGGAAGAAACGAGAGTGATGCCTTAAAAAGGGCATTAATCTGCAAAAAATCTCCTTAACTCCATTGGAAAAACCAAAAACTGCCAAAGAAAAGGGCATTGGTGAAAAAAGCCCTAGAAATTTGCTGCTATCCTGGAAAAATTATGAAAACTGTAGTTTCAGACAAGAAAAAACCCTCGAAACAACTTTGGATAAGGAATTAAGTGTCACACTCGCTCTGGTACCATGTTGAAGTTGTAGATCTATGGTGACGAACTTCAACAAACCCTAATCCAACCAAGTAAAACACTTCGGATTTATAACGACACTAATCAAGAGTACATCATACTAATAACAACTTGTGTGTTTCAGAGAGAGAGAGGGAGAGTACCCGTAAATAAGGGAGATATGGTTTCCATAGGCTAAAGATTCAATCATAAGATGATTCACTATGAGGTGGGACATTTTTCACCATGAGGGGGTTATGGGCCCACATAAATGTTTTGGCTGACCTTGGTCACCTAGAGTAATGTAGAATAATGTTGACTATGTCAGCTCTTAAGCATAATTTCATGATACAAATAATGGGGGTGCTTAGCCATAAATGACCACAAGTAAAGATTACCATCATTTCAACACCTTCTCCTCCCTCAAAATTAGAAGAATCCAAAGATAAAACTTAAAAAGTGTCCCCCTTCATGAAAATGGGAATCTCCATATTATATCCCCTTCCTCTTTACAATAAAAGGACAAGTGGAACCCAACTTACCCAAGGGTAAGTTCATGCATGCAACAGCTAGGTGGCAAGCTCATGATAATGTATGTTTTGCACTTAAAAGAGGTTAGATGGCAAGCTCACGATATTGTATGTTTTGCACTTAAAAGAGGTTAGATTAAAAATTAAGGTTTAATTCGAAGGGGAGGATGATGCTAAAGTCACTAGGAATAGTTGTACAGTTCTTATATTTTCTCCCTCCTATTTTTCCTCGTGTAAATCCACGGCCTCTACTTGAGTTCCCTTTGGCCATTCCATGCTAACTTTATTGCAATATTATTATAACCACAGCTACATCTGGTTCATAGGCGTTAACTTTGACGTCATTGATTGCGTATGCTACCTACACTTTCATTAGCAGGGTCTTGGCCTTGGGCCCTTGTTAGGAATTTTCATATTCTTATATAGCTTTTCACATATCCATCAATTTACATAGCATTATGGAATGTCTTCTTGATCACTGTTATTTTACGTAGTTAATGATTTTGTTACATAGTGCTGCACGTGCACATATACAGGATAGTGCATGCCAACATATCAATCAGAGGTATTTTTATTTTTTTATTTTTAACTTGATCAACTGAAAATTTGGCCAACACTCATTATGTGGACTTCAGAAGTTTCATTGAAAGTTTCATTAATCAAGATTCAATTAACAACTAGGGAATCTCATGAGTCCATCATATGGACGTATAACTTTAAATGCAAGAAACATGCTGAATTTGCATATATAGAACCGTAATTTCCAGCCTTTCACGGTATTTTGACAATTCAATAAAAGAATAATCAAGGAATTTCAATGTGTATTCATGATAAATGACTTGCATATCACAATAACTACCTTGTCAAAAAATTCCTCACATGCTCTATGTTTTAAGATCTGGCTGGTTCGGTTGATTCAACCTTCAAGTGTCAAGATTGGCCCTTGAACTAGATAACGCTGGTTCTGTACAGAACCAGTCAAAGCAGCGGGCAAAGTTTGTTTCTGAACTGGTATGAACCCACTAGCATGGAAAAACAAGGAAATATTGAACAAGGGCAGAATGCCCCCACTCCCTACCCTCTCCAACCCGTAAGTGAAGGTTTATAATGATGGCCCCTGCTCTATTTGCCTCACACCTACCTCGTTGATTAGTGTGAGCATTTGGCACTCCACGGTTATGTGTTTTGTTTCAGATGTGTATCTCATTGTTGTTTGAGATATGTATCACACTTGTGCCATTTTTTTATATTCATTCATAAGTGTTATATAGTTAATATAAATTGGTGAACTTTGCATTTTGGTGTCCAATGGTTGGGATTTACATTGATGTACATGACTAGATTTTTTTAATTAATTTTTTCATATTACATGTATTTTAACAAAACTGGTTAGCCCACTGGTCCTGGTCTGACCCTATATTGGTTTCACTTTCTGTTCCAACTTCTAAAACATTGCTCTCAGCCAAACACATAAAAACTACTTATTGCCACATATTGCTCCCCACCTGCTTTAGCAATTGGTTGAACCTTTCTCGGTGCTTAGAAGTGTTATCTACCTTCACAGAACTTCATCCCTACAACTGAATCCGAAAGGCTCTGGAACAGTTGTCTAAACTTCAGATCTGCAAACACCAAAACGCTGTAGGCACTATTCAAGAGTGTAGACACTGTAATTGAAAGGTTAGATCATTCCAGGAACAGAAAGATACCGGATCTAATAAAATGAAGTCTAAAATCATATCTGAAAAGTAAATCAGCTCAGTGCTGGCCTATCATTAAATATACATCACATCTAAAGACTCTGTATGCAGGTTAAATCAGCTCAGTATCAGCCAGACTGTTTACTATATATCAACATAATAAATAGGCTACAACAAAAATTAAAGTTAGATCTGAAAAGTCAGATCAGCATTCCAAATTTGGAATAGTAATCTATTACTCAGAAAATAAGATTCCATTACAACAAATCAGCGTTTCCCAAGCTGCCAATACAAAAACCAAATGGCTAGTTATAACAGCTACTCTATTTTTCACTCTACCCTTAGCAAACTAGCAAAACTAATGTACTACTGAAGTGATGCACCCTCCCTTCCTTTTATTGTTGATGTGGGTAGGTCGGAAGGTTTTCTGCAATTGTTGATGTCTTAGCATGTGGAAGAGATTATTTTCCTCTTCTATGATTTATGTTTTCTTTCCTAGGTTTAACTTAGGAAAAGTACCATATTATAGTCAATTAATTATTGTGGACTATTGGGTTATTTTCCAAGGATAAATAATTTAATTATTTAAGTGACTTGAAAATAATCTCAACTGTTAATCTTCAAGATGTTTATGGAAGGGAGATTCAAGATGCTTCTAGAGGGGGGTTTTGGGTTAGAGATTTGGACTCAATGAAGATTATAAATGGAGGCTAGCGATGGAGGTGAAGACAACAACGAAGAGCACAAGTGTCAGAGTGAGTTATCATGAGAGAGAGCGATTTTCTCTGCAGAGCAAGTGGCCCTGTGACCAATGCGTAGAGAAGTATGAGTGAGTTTGACAACAATAAGGTAGTAACCCACTGTAACCACAACTACTACCCCCTGCTCTTTATGAATTTTCACCAATCGGAGGAGTCCTAGTAGGGGGGTCACCTAATAGATCTTCTAGGTTTAGAGGTTCAAGGTGATAAAATAGCCTACTTATGGATGACTCGAGTTAGGAACAAAGTTCAAACTATTAGAAGAGGCAATTCACATCCCAAGTAGAGGCCAAATTGAAGCAGCATAAGACCTAGGGTTTGATTGATATGTGTCAGAGGGGTTAGTCAACCTAGTCTACTAGCCTAGTCAAGTTGACTCAAAAGAATTGTATTGGAAGTTAGTTGACTCTCTTGTTGAGTCGACCAACCAAGTTGGTTTGGTACAGTCAGTTCAGACGATTAAAATGCTATAACTGTACATACAATATATATATATATTATATATATATATATAAGCTTGTACTTGACTCTATGTACTAGTTTTGATTGGATGTTGAGGATATCTAATATAAGTGTTGATTTGTTGGTCCCCCACTACTTTGTGTCTCTTCTCTTTTATTTGCATTGCATATGATTATATATAGTTACTTATTTTTTTTCCTACTAGAAACCAATGCATACTCTGCTAGATTACAATATTGGTTCCATTGTTGGTAGTATTGGACCCGACTACTCATAGTATGCATGCATAAATGTTGACATTCGAAGAGATACAATGATGGTGGCAGACAAAAATTAATAATTACCTAAATAATTACTCTAGAAGAAATAGTCTATCAGTTGCAGAAGCTAGAGCGCACTTTTTCACGGAAGTGCACAAATGACTTATGGACGTAGCCCTTGTCGAGATAAAGAAATTTCTCAACCACATTACTAATGTGCCAGATAGAACCTAATGGCCGATTGATGCTAAAATTAAGAAACATAGGTAGAAAATACTTGCACAATCTAATAATTTCATCTATCATAACCACTAAAAATTAATTTTCTAATTGTTAATTTATTTAACAATTTATTTGTTGTCTGCTACGACAAATACCAAATAATTCACACTGTGATTTTCACAAATAAACTGCAGAAGAAAATAGCATTGGAAACTAAGAAAATTTAGCACACACAGACATAAATTTTGGAAGTTAATTTTGGCCAAATGTCCCTTTAAAAACCTGTCACCCGCCATTTTGTGGGTGATATCCCTTAGGAGTTTTTGTTTTTGTTTTTTTTTGTTTTTGTGATTATTGTTATTTTGTTATAATATTTTAATTGTTCTTGTTACCTCCAAGATGGTCCTTAGCGAGCAATGACCAACCACCCGCTACCTCATTGTGCCATTTCTCCACCACCTGAGCCAGCCATGTGGTCCCTCACCCATCTGTCATGATCGTATGTTTGAAAGTGGGCTTCCTGAACCTAAAGGTATGCCTCGCCATTTGGTAACTGAGTATTGTAGTTTGCTTATCATGGACACTTCTGGGCATGGATTAATGGGGCATTTGGTGAAAAGAATGGGTTAGGTCTATGCCTTTGTCCCCTATACCCCTTTTGGATATTAACCTTGCATTCTAGTCCCATGGGATCTCTTTTATTGGGCATTTGGCTCTAGGGATGGTATTTCATGGGAAAACTCGATTTTGGTTGTGTGGTTCTGCTCCCTTATCTGCTTAACTTACCCCATTTCCACTCATTATCACCCCATTCATCATCTCTCCCACCTGGGTCCAGATTCCTCTACTGTGTTCACATAGGGTTAGCTCGCCTCTTCCCCTTGCCCACACCTTGGGACATGGCATGGAACGATGCTCGGAGGTTGATGTAGCTAAAAAGAAAGACAAAAGTATATTTGGCCACATTCAGTAGGAAAATGTACCACAAAATGCAAAAGATGGTCATGACAAACACATTAACACGCGGGCACAATCCAATACATGAGCTCTACCCCATCATCATGGCCATCACCCTGGTTCCTACAGGTTCTATGAAGCTCCTTCATAATAAAGGAATCCATGATTTTCCCAACCCCTAGTGGGCAATGAAATGCCCTACCTTAAAAGGGGGTATTCGCTGTTATATCTTATGTGAAAAATCGGTTACCCAATTCCTACTACAACAATTGATGTTAATTCTTCTAATCGTTAATTCGATTAAGCAATTTACTTGTTGTGCACTACGACAAATATCAAATTAAATACACTGCAACCTACACAAATAAACATTGTGGAAACTAAATATAGCACAGGAGAGAAATAACCATCACACACATCTACGTAGTTATTTTTGGACAAATGTCCCTGGAAAAACCCAATGTGGGAAAAACGATGCAGTAGTTGAGGGTTTGATTATTAAGCAGTAGTAAATCTAAGTACAATTAGTTGGATGCCCAACTAGCTATCCAATACAAAGAGAAACTGGGAAAAACAAACAGTGAGATGATCTCACCCTATCACTGAAAGAACCGACACTGATCTCGTTGGAAATGAGCCTTTGTGTCCCTTCTGCATCAGCCTCTGCGAAGATTTGCGTCAAAACCACGCAGTCTCTATGTCACCTTTGATGGGACTGCGCTACCCATCCTTCTAATCCTCTGTTGGATGGAATCTTCAGCGTGTTGTCCTCCCGGTATCGCACCTCGACTCTGGAACTAGATTTTGATTCTTCCTTTGATCCGAATTGAATCCTTAAACTCTCTTAAAGCTACCTGAACTCTGTAAAAGCTCATACCAAAGTTTAAAGTCTTATGGATGTTGAAGATTACCAGAAATAACCTCTGAACAGCAACAATTTGCAGCGAACATAGAGCAACGAGGACCTTTGGTCAAAGCGCATTCACTGTTGGCCCATGGGGGCTATCAATGGCGCAAAAATGGCAGTTAGGAGGCTCGGATAAGAAAACATAGGCCGTTTCTGATTGGCAAAACCCCTCGAAATGGTAAAGCCCCGAGCGCTCGATCACGAGGAAAGCCAAGAAATCGTGGGAAAAGCACTAAAACGACAGGCGGGTCCCACGCTCCAAAACCGGCAGAATATCGTAAGCGTTTTGGGTATTAAGGGGAATTGTCAGGAGAACGAGCGATGCCATACAATGATTGATGCGTGTTCCGCAGATGAGAGAGAAAACTACTCTCATCGCGGACTAACATCCGAGCAAGTCATCTGTGCAATAAGAGCGATAACCGTAGGATCTGGAGGCCCCAGATCTAACGGTGGAGATTGTGCCTGATGGGAAACCGGATTCGACGAGAGAAATAAGCTATGACGTATAAAGGTTTGAAGTCTGACGTGGACGATGAGTTGGCAGAGATTCGTGTTTCGCGGGCATTCTTGGAGTAAATGGAAATAATGACTGTTTCAAACGATTGAGTGTTTCTGGTGAACCTGACACTTATCCGTTACGGAACAGGTGGCCATTTTCCCTGTGAGGTGATGTAGTGACTGTAACAGCCGAAAGAAGGGATTGGAACAGTTGTGAGATAGATTGGCCTTAAGCTAAGAACAGAGAGAACAGAGGAGAGAGAGAGGAGCAAGCAGCGAAAGAACAAACGCTAAATGCGTAGAGAGTCTTTGGAGCCACTCGGAGGTTGAGTGAAAAGCCAGAGAGCTCAATTGACAGCAGCATACATTGTTGTTGGAATTGCTTGGAGGTCGAGCGATTCATAGAGGCATGTAAAGGCCGACCGAAAGAGCTTAGAAAAGCCAGAGTAGAGAGTTGCGAGCCACAACGAGAGCCAAGAGCCAGAGTGAGTGCCAGAAGCGAGAGCTGAGAGCCAAAACCAAAGCCAGAGCCACAGAGCTAGAGCCAGAGTCAGAGCCACAGCCAGAGCAAGAGCCACAGCCAGAGCCAAGAGCCAGGGGATAAGATGGTGTTCTAAGCCCAATGTTCTTGTATAAAACATTGGAGTTAAGTGTATTACTTGTAAAAGAACTATTGCCATAATCCCAGAGAGCCTAATCGAGTTGATTAGAGCTCAAGGAGACGTAGCCCAAGATATCAGGGTGAACTCCATATTATACTGTTGCCTTATGTGTTTGTCTTTACTGCTGCTCTAACTACTTTTATATGCATTTGTATATCAGTTTAAGTACCTCCCGATATCAGCACAAACGACAGATCTTAAAGTAAATAATTAGCTGAAAACAAATACAAGCATACACCCATATTTTCAAGCATTTCTTAATTCTGCATTGGTTAATCATTAAGACTTGGGAAAATTAGAAGCTTTGGAAGTGGGAGAGGTTCTTGTAAGTTAGACAAGAAGCCTAAGAGCCCCATTTTCAGATCAGGTGGTATCAAAGCTTAAGATTGATTAACCCCACCTTCAAAGAAGGTTGTGTTAGAATGTTTGATTGACAGGGCAAAGATTGCTTGTCTAAAAGGTGTTTGGACAGTCAAGGATCGATTGCCTCATCGATTGTATGCTTGGTTGTAGACTGACTATTGTTTGAGTTTGCAGAGGTGAAGGGAAAGCTATTAAAGGCATTCTTCTATCCCAAAGGACCTCAAAGCAACCCTTGAAGCACAAGAGGTTTATTGCAAAAGGTTGTTGAATAAGCTCCTTATTAATCTTGTTTGAAGTTCTTTTATGCATTTTGAAAATGAAAACTTCTACAAGTGAGTTCTCAAGTTCTTCTTGCTCTCGAAGTTCCTTTAATGGAGACATGAAGCAAGACTTGTCCACCATGATGGATATGGTAAGAGAAATGTATGAGGATGGAAAGAAAAGCAGCATACTTAGAGAGCAGTTGAATTCTGTGGAAGAAGAGAAGCAGATGCTTTCTGACAAATTGCAGGAAATGGAGAGGCAACTTCATATTGCAAATATGAACCTGAAAAGGATGCATGAGTTAGAGTCACAACTCATTGTTGCAAAAGAAGCCTTGGCCAAGTGTTAGCTTGAAAAAGAGGTAAACTATTCCTGTTTGTCTTCAAATTCTTCTAAGAATGCTTGTATTGGTTCTTTTGAAAAACATACCAGAGGCACAGGTTCCAAGCTAATGTCCAAAATGGGCTATGAAGGAAAATGATTGGGAAAACTTGCACAAGGTATTATTTAGCCAATAATGGTAGAGGAAAGGCCTAAGTATTTGGGTCTTGGCTATGGAAAATCTTATGGAGAGAATTCCAAAGCTGCCATGAAGGCCATTGAAACAGTTCCAAAACGGAGTTTCATTGTAGGTCCTCTACCTCAGAAGTGTGGGGATTGTGTTCAGGAGGAATGCGATAGCTCGAAACATCATTCGCATGATGCAGGTGTTCAAAAGCACACACTTGAACCAGAGAGTTGTGGAAACTATGACAACCTTGAAGAAATTGATGGTGTTCCAAAGGGAGCCACTCCTTCATTTGCTTCGCCTCCTCATGAAGGCAATAAAGGTGAAAGAGGCAGGTATAAATCTGGTTCTAAAAACATTCCTTTTGATTTTGTAAAGCAGGGAAAAAGAATTGCATGTTCCTTTTGTGGTTTGGATAACCATTATGTTTCTAGATGTTGGAAGAGGATGGCCACATACAGGGAACTTTTGAAGGAAAAGAAGCAAGCAGCCAAAGGTCCACAGGACAAGGCAAATCATGCTGTTAAAAGGATGCACATGTGTTGCACTTATTGCCATAAGCAAGGACATCTTGTTGAAGGGTGTTGGACTTTGAATCCAGCATTGCTTCCACCAAAGCTGAAGGAGAAGGTGGAAAAAAAAAATGGCAAGGATGGAAATAAAGATTCCATGATTGATGTGGTTCAGGATGATTCGCATATTGATGCTGATGTGCAAGCAAAGGAGGCACCTTTGAAATGGATTGGTAAGAAATGGTTAGAATTCTTATCCAATTGAGGCTGCATGTCTAGTGATGCATCTATTTGCATTTCTTTGTGGAATAAATGCAAGTTGCAGGATCTTACCAAATGGTAAATAGAAAGAAGTTGAGTAGGAAACTCACTTTATCGCTGCAATAGTATGCTCATTTCAACTTCGAAAGTGCAGTGTACTTAAGCGAAAGTTGATAGATGGAATGCATGCCTGAGCATGAGATGCATGTGATGCTGGCTTGGGAGAAGTTAATTTGGTTTCCAAAATGGAGACAAGGATGAAGTGTTTCATCTTTTGGAAAAGAGTCCTCAAGGTCTTTTTCCTACATGCTTGACTTGAAGGGTCATTTGTTGTAAAGGCATGTTTTATTGGCTTGTTATCTAGTCAATCATTTGTATGCAGATATAAGACATGGAAGGGTTCATAAGATGTGAAATTTGTTTCTTTGTTGAAGCAGGAGTTAGCCCATGTAGTTGTTGTCTGTATGCCTATTGTTGTTAACAATTGTTATTGACAGCTTTTCAAACAGGTACAAATGAAAGTTTTGTGGAGCAGATGTACTTCACATTTGTTTGAGCCACCTTGAATCAAGGATCAAGGTAAATAAGTTCAAACTACCTTCTATAAACTTCATAGCAAAAGTTTTGCATGAAGTCAAGGAGGAAAACAATTCTTCCCAAAATGACCAACCCATCCAAGAAGGGAAGTGGTTAAAGATTTTGGCTCAAAGGCACTATGCAAAGGCAAGTCTAGGGAGGCTGAAAAAAAGAGGGTGTTGTTACTCTCATTTACAGCTTAGATCAATATATTATTCTTTTGGTGGACCAAAAGTTCTTTTAGTGGGAAGGCATGATCTGAATTGGATCCTTAAACTCTCTTAAAGCTACCTGAACTCTGTAAAAGCTCATACCGAAGTTTAAATTCTTATGGATGTCGAAGACTATCAGAAATAACCTTTGAACATCGACAATTTACAGCCAGCACAAAGCAACAAGGACCTTCGGTTAAAGCGCATTAACCATTGGCCCATTGGGGCTGTGCATGGCACAAAAATGGTAGGTAGGAGGCTCAGATCAGAAAATGGAGGCAAAGCGCTAATCGCACATCGCTGGGAAAAACCCCTCGAAATGGTAAAGCCCCAAGCGCTCGGTCACAAGGAAAGCCAAGAAACCGGGGAAAAGCGCTGAAATGATAGGCGGGTCCCACGCTCCAAAACTGCACTCCAAGACCGATGGAATATCGGAAGCGTTTTGGGCGATAAGCGGAATTGTCAAGAGAATGAGCAATGCCATATAGTGATTGACGTGTGTCCGACGGATGAGAGAGAAACCGCTCTCATTGTGGGCTAACGTCTGAGCAAGTCATCCGCACGATAAGAGTGATAACCATAGGATTTGGAGGCCCTAGATCTAACGACGGAGATTGCGCCTGATGGGAAACCGGATTCTACGGGAGAAATAAGCTATGACGTATAAAGGTTTGAAGTCCGACGTGGATGATGAGTTGGCAGAGATTCGTGTTTCGCGGGCATTCTTGGAGTAAACAGAAATAACGACCGTTTCAAATGATCGAGTGTTTCCGGTGAACCTAACACTTATCCGTTACAGAACAGGTGGCCATTTTCCCTGTGAGGTGATGTAGTGACTGTAACAGCCGAAAGAAGGGATTGGAACAGTCATGAGACAGATTGGCCTTAAGTCAAGAACAAAGAGAACAGAGGAGAGAGCAGTGGAAGAACAAACATTGAACGCGCAGAGTCTTTGGAGCCACTCAGAGGTCGAGTGAAAAGCCAGAGAGCTCAATTGACAGCAGCATATATTGTTGTTGGAATTGCTTGGAGGTCGAGTGATTCACAGAGGCATGAAAAGGCCGAGCGAAAGAGCTTAGAAAAGCCAGAGCAGAGAGCCGCGAGCCATAGCGAGAGACAAGAGCCAGAGTGAGCGACATAAGCAAGAACTGAGAGCCAGAGCCAGAGAGCCAGAGCCAGAGTCAGAGCCATAGCCAGAGCTAGAGCTAGAGCTAGAGCTAAGAGCCGGAGCTAGAAAGCTAAAGAGTTCCAAGAGCCAGGGGATAAGATGGTGTTCTGAGCCCAATGTTCCTGTACAAAACATTGGAGTTAAGTGTATCACTTGTGAAAGAACTATTGCCATAATCCCAGAGAGCCTAATTGATTTGATTACAGCTCAAGGAGACGTAGCCCAAGATATCAGGGTGAACTCCATATTATATTGTTGCCTTATGTGTTTGTCTTTACTGCTGCTCTAACTACTGTTATATGCATTTGTATATCAGTTTAAGAAACTCCCCATATTAGCACAAACAACATATTTTAAAGTAAATAATCAGTTGAAAACAAATACAAGCATACACCCATATTTTCAAGCATTTCTTAGTTCCGCATTGGTTTATCATTAGGACTTGGGAAAATTAGAAGCTTTGGAAGTGGGAGAGGTTCTTGTAAGTTAGACAAGAAGCCTAAGAGCCCCATTTTTAGATCATCCTCAGCAGAATTTTGATCTCTCTCTCAAGCTCTTTGTTGCCACAATGTAGCTCTGCGTGGCCCTGTGTCAGCTTCTCTGGACGTCATTCTGCCCTCTCTGCCTTGTACTCTCCAGACTAGGAAAACTTCCCTTCGGATACTATCCATGCCCCTCACTGCAAGAAATCTCCTCGATTTATTCTCTAACAATTGCTACACTGCCCTCTCTAAGAAATTCAATCTCTTTATCTCTCTCTGATGTGTTTTCCAAAAGCTCCTCAAGCCTCCTCTAGTCCGAACTTAAACAGGAACACAACAACTTATAGATATAATCATAAACACAGAGATGCAGCAGAAAAATAGTTCATTTCATTAATAGAAAAATAATGAACTATGCTTACAAACAGAATGGAAATAAGATAGCTCGGACGATGATAGCTTATCTCTGAGAAGAGATGTGGTAGCTACATGCCTCTGAACTGAGTTACAATGAGGCTCAAGGGCCTTTTTATTATTGAACAATAAGAGAAAACCCTAAACAACCAAAACTCTAACACAAGGAGATGTAACACCAAGAATTTATGGGCCCTGTTGGGGTTAGTTGGGTAGGCAACATCTCGGGGTCGTAACTTGGTCATATTATCTCCATTTGATGCGTATGATACCTTGGTGGAAAGATATCTTTGAGGACTACAATTGTTGACATGATTGCTAGAGCAATAGAAGGAATTTTGCCAAAAAAACGTCATTCAGGGCCTCAATACAGCTCCGAAAGTTCAGGACTTGACCAAAAATAGTAAATTGTGCTACAATTAAGGAAACTGGAAAATTGAAAGAAATAATGGTGAGGGTCCAAGTGGAATAGGTGGGTGGCCACCAATATCTACTTGGACCAGTCCTCCTGCCTTAGGAAGCAATGGTCCTCATTGCATTAAGTTCCTCCATGAGATGATGAAACTTCTGCTGAACTTGGTCCCTGATGAGCCATTTTCTTTGGTGAAGAAGTTGACATGCTTTGACAACTCGATATAGTTGTATCCTCTATTGCCAAGTGTTCTTGATCTATGTGTCCATGATCTGATTAGTTGTGGCCTGTTCCATGCAGTCCGGGTTGAGCTCTGTTGGTGTGAGTTGTTTTGTAATGTCAGATGTGTCCAACAATGGTGGAATGTATGGGCGAAGGTGATCTACATTGAACACTGGGTGTAGACCAAGGAACAGTGGGATGCTAAGCTCGAAGGCATTGTCACTGACAACCTTAGTGATGGTGTATGGCCCATATCGGAGAGGTTGAAGCTTGCGGTGGGGTCCAGCAAGACGCTCCTTCTGCAAATGTATCCAAACTTTGTCGCCCACTTGGAACTTGTGAGGCACTCAATGTTGATCATGGCGTTGCTTGTACTTAGAATTAGCTCTATCCAATATATCATGGACCTGTTGGTGGATGTTTTAAATGCACTCAATGAAGTTGTTAACCCTTTCAGCTTCGGACTGCACGTGAGCCAAATCTACCTGAGTGGCGGAAAATGGTATGGCCACATCAATGGGGCATAATGGATGGAATCCCAGCCCTACCTGAAAAGGGTTGTGGCTTGTTGAGCTATGGAGAGCTCTGTTGTCGCTGTGTTGGACATAGGAGAGACTTTCATCCCATTTGCATGGATGCTTTGAGTTGTACATGTGCAAAATGTGTACGATCATCCTGTTGTCAACCTCTATTTGGGGATGGAAATTCGTGGACTTAGTAATTTTGTATCCAGTAACGACTAGAGACTTGACCAAAATTCACTCAGGAATTTGCTGTCCCGATGTGAGATAATGGACTGTGGGATCCCAAAGTGTACCCACACTCGCTCAAAGAAGAGCTTAGCAGTGGCATCTGTTGTGACACTCTTCTTGCAGGCCGCCATGATGGTCATCTTAGAGAATCTGTCGTCGACTACGAAAACGCAATCGTTGTCGTGCTTAGTAGAAGGAGGCCTAACATATAATCCATGGAGACAGATTCCCAAGGCCAACTAGCAGTAGGTAGAGGAGTATACAAGTCTTGCTTCTTGATGGTTGGTTTGGCAATGATGCATGGCGATGCAGGATCTAATGTACTTCCCAACATCCCGACGAAGTTTTAGCTAATAACAATACTTCTGCAATACCACCATTGTTTTCTCTACTCTGAAATGTCTAGTGACCCGACTGTAGTGTGCCTCCCAAATCATCTTGGCATGCGCACTTGAAGGAACACGTGTCTCAAGTAGCATAATAGTGCATCCTGAAGGTGAAAATTTGGAACTTGCTTCCCTTCCAGGAGTGTCTAGTATATGCTACCGAATTATGGATCGCTCTTGTAAAGATGCGGCCACCCTGATATCTCATGCCCACAGGAGTCGAGCACAGTGATTAGCACTAGGACCAGTGGTCGGCTGAGGCAATCAACGACATTTTTGGTGTTGCCCTTCTTATACTTAATGTTTAAATGGAATTGTTGCAGATAGGTGGACCATTTCTAATGGCAATCATTCTGCAACTTCCCTTGTGTCTGTATGAACTGTAGAGGTTGGTGGTTTGTGTGGATGACCGTTTCCTTCCCTAGAATGTAATTCTTCCATTGACGACAGGCCTGCACAATGGAATACATTTCTTTGTCATAAGCGGAGTACTTTTGGACTGTGTCTGAAAGTGTCTCATTGTGGTAAGCCACTGGATGCCCATGTTGAGTAAGAACCGCACCAATAGAATAGTTGGAGGCATCTGTCTTAATCTCAAATGGTTGTTGCAGGTCCGATAATGTGAGCATTGGTGCAGAACAAAGGTGATTCTTCAACTTGGAGAACGCTCATTGTTGGGTTTCCGACCAAAAGAACTTTGATTTCGCTTTGCCCTTGGTGACTTGACTTAAAGGCCAAGTGATATGAGAGAACCCCAACATGAACCTACGATAGAAATTGGCAAGACCCAAAAAGCTGCAGAGCTCTGTTAGAGTAGTTGGGACTGACCAATCTTGAATGACTTGTATTTTGGACGAATCCACATGTACACCCTGCTCATCAATGGTGTACCCTAGATATTGAACCTAGGTCAGGCCAAAGGTGCATTTCTCCATGTTAGCACACAGCGTGTGTTGTCGAAGGGTTTGAAGGACCTGTCGAATATGGTGGAGGTGCTCTTCCCAACTCTGGCTAAATATCAATATGTCATCTAAATACACCACCACGAATGCATTGGTGAAGGGCCACAAGATGTCGTTCATCAGTCTCATGGAGGTTGTAGGGGCGTTCGTCAATCTGAATGGAATGACCAGCCATTCGAGAAGGCCCTCCTTGGATTTGAAGGCAGTCTTCCACACATCAGAGGGTTCGATAGGCACCTAGTGATGACTTCAAGTCAATCTTGCTGAAATATTTGGCCCCCTTGAGTTGGTCCAGAAGATCATCAATCCACGAGATTGGGTACCTATTCCAGATAGTGATCTTTTCCAGCGCTGGATAGTCAATATAGAGCCTCTAGGTCCCATCCTTCTTCTGTACCAAAACAATCGGGCTCCCACAGGGTGATGAGCTTGGCCTGATGTGCCATTTCTGCAGTAGTTCTTGAATTTGCCTCTTGATCTCATCATTCTCCAAAACAGAACGTCAATAGATCGGTCCATTGGGTAGCGGTGCGCCTGGGGTCAAATCAATGGAGTGCTTGACCTGATAGTGCAGAGCTACCACTGTGGGTGAGGTGAAAATATCCCTGTACTCCTCCACAACCTTATCCATCTGTTGTTGTTGTGCAGAGGAGCCCTGCCTGGAAGTCGTGGCCAAAAACTTCTTCTTTCCTTGTGGGCGAATCATAAGGAAGACAAATTTCCTAGTCTAGGAAATGATCTTACTGCATTGCTTTGCAGTGATCAAAGAGATGGCGGTAGGTGGGGCTGCTTCTGATATCCTGTACAACTTATTAGCCAAAGTAATAATCACAGAGCAAGGTCTAGACTCGTATACAACATGTCGCTTCCACAAGTATAGTTGTCCTAACAATACATCAGAAACTTCAAGAGGAGCAATGTCACACAATACCTCATCTGTGAAGGGCTTGATGTTGTAGGGAAGGCAACACTGCTCGCTGACGCGAAGATCTCGTCCTTGGTGAAGCCACCCGATGGTGTATGGTTGTGGATATGTTGTAGTCTTTAGGCCCAACTGTTTCACGACTTCTGCTGAAATGGGTTTCTTTTGGCTCCTGCTGTCAACAATGAACTGTAGCAGAGAACCCTTTACCCACATCTGTGAGTGGAAGAGGCGTTCCCCCTCCTCTAGATCTTCATACTCAATTTTCTGGATATTTGTGGTGGCCACAGTGGCACTGGGCTCCGCATCAATGATTTGCTTCCCTTTGTTAGTCCCCTTATCGAGTTCTGATTCAGAGCTGGAAGCTGTGTCTGATTCAAAAGCTTTAAGCTTGGCCACCAGTGACCGCTTGGTTCGACATTCACTTGTATTGTTTGTGGAGCTTTTATGGAATTCACACCATTTTCCTATGTCCTTCTTCGTCTTCATGGTGTTGTTCTTTTCTTGCGGCTTTGACAGGATGTCCTGGGTAACCCCACCTTGGCTTGTTCCCTTGTTCTATGGTTTGGGGGTACTTTTTCCTTGCTTTGGATTCGCAGATCCAAAGTCTTGCTTCTTCTATTTAAACTTCTGCTCAATCTTTACAGTATACCAATACGCCGCGTCGAGCAAGGAAATGTCCAGGAACTCCATCTTGTCTTGGATGTACTTGTGTAGACAGCCACTATACTTGAGTACCAAATGCCACTCAATATCCTTTATACCTAGCTTCGTGCAAAGGGTATGGAAAGTATTTGTGAACTCTGGCACATCTTGGTCCCTTCGCTGCCATAGCGTGGTCCACTTTATGTATTTATCTTCATAGCTCCTGACAAGGTAATATTGTTCCTTGATGGTGTCCCAGAAAGAATTCCAAGTGGGTGCAATTGAAAACAACGAGGGTTCAATCTCGTCCTTTTGTTCACAGTAGGTTTCCCACCAGTCCTTGACATGTGGGGCGTCTTTGAGAAGTGCAAACGTAATCTTTTCCCAATTAGAAAAGTCATGAATTGAAAAATATTCTTCCAATAGATTTAACCATTTATCTATGACGTTTGCATCTATCAGGAATTCGAATATGGGAATATCGAAGTTAGCTTGTATCTTAAAAGGATTGCCGCCTCCATAGTGGTTGCTGGATGAAGATGCATCGCCTGTGGGTGGTCGTCGAAGGATCTGGGCAAACCTATCCATCATCGTGTCCCTCTGTCGCTCGAGGACTTCCTCAAGCAACATTTTGAAAGGATCTCCTGCCCCCTTGTCTTTCTTTTCTTCCGCCATGGGAGGTCATTGGGTTTTGCGAGGTTGATCCTGCAATAGTTCAACCAGATCGAGCCCTAACTCCTTATACCTTGGCCTCATTGGGGACATGCAAAGAAAAATAGAGAAAGAGCAGACCACTCTGATACCACTGATCCGAACTGAAACAGGGACGCAACAAATTATAGATATAATCATAAACACAGAGATGCAGTAGAAAAACATTTCATTTCATTAATAGAAAAATATTGAACTATGCTTACAAACATAATGGAAATAAGATAGCTTGGACGATGGTAGCTTATCTTTGAGAAGATATGTGGTGGCTACATGCCTCTAAACTGAGTTACAATGAGGCTCAAGGGCCTTTTTATTATTGAACAATAAGAGAAAACCCTAAACAACGAAAACCCTAACCTGAGGAGATGTAACACCAAGAGTTTATGGGCCCCGTTGGGGTTAGTTGGGCAGCCAACTTCCCGAGTTCGTAACTTGGTCATATTATCTTTGTTTCACATGTATGATACTTCGTTGGAAAAATCTCTCCGAGGACTACAACTGTCGATACGATTGCTATAGAAGTAGAATGAATTTTCTAAAAAAAACGTCGTTTAGGGCCTTAAAACAGTTCCGAAAGTTCAGGACCCGAATAAATGCCAAAAGTAGTAAATTGTGCTACAATTAAGGAAACTAAAAGAAACAATGGTGAGGGTCCAAGTGGAATAGGCGGGTGACCACCAATATCCACCTGGATCATCCTCTTATAATCCTCTAGTTGAGACCCATTGACCTAGAATAGACATTAATTAATGGCTCAGATCATTTTGGCTTGATCCTCGTTTTCTTCTAGAAGTTTTACCCCTAGTTAGATTAATACCCTTTAATTATTTTAATTTCCTAAGTTTAGAATTAGGCACCCATTAAAATTAACTAATTATTTTAATAAAACTGATTTGGGTGGAATTTCCCAAAACAATTTATGGGTATTATGGAATACATGTGTCCAAGCTCCCCTCACAAATTTTGAATCTTAGAGCACATTCGATGCTACAA
The DNA here is from genome assembly GCA_000404065.3 of Pinus taeda. NCBI lineage: Eukaryota > Viridiplantae > Streptophyta > Pinopsida > Pinales > Pinaceae > Pinus > Pinus taeda. The sequence goes on from APFE030211477.1 coordinate 150,811, forward strand.
GAAATCAACACTCCCTCTTAGCAAGGAATGTGCTCTAGTAATGTAACTTGTTGAAGCATTGCCCTAACTTTGTAACATCTCCCTTTGCGATGTTGATGGGATGGCCTACGCACTCCTTGCTGGAGTTAGTAGATCTTATCTTCTCTGTTGCTACTCAACAATAGAGAAATCAAATTCTATGGCTAGGAATTCTCTAAGGAAAAAATTCCTTCAACATTGTCTCATTCTTCCTTTTGGCACTTTTCTGCCCTAGCAAACGCTGTAGAAAAAACTAAATCTCACCTGAAGACTTCTTTGCGTTGAATTTGCTATTGCACTGCTCCCTCTGACACTGGAAAACTTTGATCTGGAAAACTTTGATCTGGAAATCTTTCTCTCTGTCGACTCACTCAAAGAGATAATTTCACATGAAAAATTTCCCTCTTGGCCTGAACTGTGCAATCCCTCTGGGGATTTGATTTAACTTCGACTTCCCTCCTCCTCTTTGGCACTGGGATTTTCTGGCTCTTCTCTCTTGCTTCACCTGTAGCTTTGATACCATGTGAAAATTTGATTACTCGAATCACCACTACAGCAACTGATTAAGTTCCTTCTATCTGTTAATTATTGAACAAATTATTTATTGTTTCCTACAGTAAACACCAAAAATAATACACTGCATTCTTCACCAATTAAATTATGAGCAGAAACAAGAAACTAAGCAAGAAAGAAATACACAACACATTACACCGTTGTTTTTGGACAAATGTCCTCAAAAAAAACCTAGTGCTGGAAAATTGGTGCAACAGCTGAGGGTTTGTATGATTAAGCAGTGGTAAATCTAAGTACAATTAGTTGGGTGGCCAACTGGCTATCTGATACAAAGAGAAACTAGGCAAAACAAATAGTGAAATGATCTCAACCTATCACTAGAAGAATTGACATTGATCTCGCTGGAAATGACCCTCTGCGCCAGCCTCTGCGTCAAACCCACGCAGTCTCTACGTGACCTCTGCTAGGACTACACTGCGCCTCCTTCTGATCCTCTGCTAGTTGGAATATTTAGCTCTCAAGCTTTCTGATCTCAGACCCTGGCTCTGGCACAGGATTTTGACTATTCCTTAGTAGAATTTCGATCTCCCTCTCATGCTTTGCATTGCCACAGTGTAGCTCTGTGTGGCCCTGTGTCAACCTCTCTGGGCATCGTTCTGCTCTCTCTGCCTTGTACTCTCTAGACTAGGGAAAACTTTCTCTCGGTACTATCCTTGCCCCTCAATGCAAGAAATATCATTGATTGATTCTCTAGCGACTGATGCACTACCCTCTCTGAGAAATTCGATCTCTTGATCTCTCTCTAATGTGTTTTCCAAAAACTCCTTGAGCCTCGTCTTATAATCCTCCAATTGAGAACAAACAACCCAGATTAGACTCTAATTAATGGCTTAGATCATTTTGGCTTGATCCTTGTCTTCTTCTAGAAGTTCCACTCACAGTTAGACCCTTTAATTATTTTAATTTCGTAAGTTTAGACTTAGGCACCCATTAAAGATAATTAGTTATTTTAATAAAATTGATTTCGGGTGGAATTTCCCAAGACAACTTTTGGGTGTTGTGGAATACATATATCTAAGCTTCCTTGCAATTTTTGAGGTTTAGAGCATATCTGATGCTACCACAAATCAACATCTTATGCATCATGCTCTTGCCCCTTGAGCCTTGAGCAGTTAATCAAAGAAAATCATAAAGAGGCAAAAGGCATATAAAGAAGGGTGAAAAAATCAACACCGGGACACCTCATGTGCCACGATTGCTTCCTCCTATACATTATAATCCCAAGTATGGGCTTCCCTTTTATTAGTTACCCTTGTACCCTAACATGTGGACCAGGGTTTCCCCTTCTAATTGTGAAAATTTGTAGACCCAAATCCCTACTACAACAAACTGATATTACTTCTCCTACTTGCTAATTCATGCAAATTATTTACCGTTTTAGACTGTAAATATCAAAGTAAATATGGCTGCAGCCTTCACTAATTAAAGTATATGTGGAAACAAGAATTGAGCAAGAAGAAATAACCATACACACAATTGACACTGTTGTTTTTGGACAAATGTCCCCGAAAAAACCTAATTCAAGAAAACTGGTGCAATAGTTGAGAGTTTGTATTATTATACAGTAGTTTCTAAATACAACCTTTGGATGCCTTACTATCTATCTGATATAGAGAATCTGACTAGCAAAGAAATTAGTGAGAAATACCTCGCACTATCATTGGTGAACCAACACTGATCTAGGCCTTGGATGGCTGGCCCCATACTGGCTTTGTGTAGCCTCTGCGTCAACCTATGTATATCTACGTTAGCCTTTTTAGGGTCTGCATCACCTCTTCCACAAATTTTCTGTTGTTTCGAACTTCGTCCCTCTGGTCCTTCGGCCTCACACCCTGACTTCTAGCTCTGGAACTCGACTTCCCCGCTAAATCTCGGACTCTCTTTGAATCTTTGTGCTACCTCTGTGTGGCATTGTGCTGCCCCTTTTGGATCTCTTCCTGCATTCTCTACAATGTATCCTCGGATCAGGAAACTCTCCGACTCGAAAACTATCCCTGCCTCTCATTGCAAAAAATATCTTCGATGACTTCTCAGGCAACTATTACGCTACTCTCTTGAGAAATAGATCCCTTGATCTCATTCAGTGTGTCTTCCAAATGCCCATCGAAGTCTTTATAATCTTCTCTTTGAGTAATCAACGACCCATATTAAATTCTAATCAATGGATTAGATCATATTGACTCGATCTCCATATTTTTCTAGAAGATTCACACCCAATTTTATTAATACCCTTTAGTTATTTTAATTTCTTAAGTTTAGACTTAGGCATCTATTAAAAATAGTTAATTATTTTAATAAAACTATCTCCAAGTGGAATTTCCCAAAACAATTTCTGAGTATTCTGGAATACATGTGTCCTATCCTCCCTGCAAATTTTGAAGCTTAGAGCACATCTGATGCTACTAGATATCAACACTCCCTTTTAGCAATGAATGAGTCTAGTAATGCAACCTGTTGAAGCATCACCCCGACTCTGTAACATCTCCCTCTTCGTTGGTGATGTCTGATATCACTGCCTACCAACTACTGTGCAAATGTTGCATCTATGTTGTTGCTGACCCTACATGTTGCTGCCAACTGTAACTTTGCTGTCGTTGCAATAGAAAAACATCCAAAATACTAAACCAAAGGTGTTCAACGTGATGCATTTGTTGTTGGAGTTCTGACTGCTGCTAGTCTCTGTGCTGACCCTTTGAAGTCTATGCATTGTTGTTGAATCTGCATTTTTGGCAACTATGCTTTGTGCTGCTCAGTATCTGGCGCTCCTAGCCACTGCAGCTATCACTCTGACATTCCTCCGCACCAACTAACACCAGTCCATCCTGCTACTTCTGATATGGGCTTTTGTAGCAAGGTATTGATCCTAGAGGTGGATTCCTCGAGGATCCTTCCCATCTCAGTTCTTTCGAACTACAATACTACATCATCCCACCTCTCCCCTAGAGGTATCTGGGCAATCATGGCAAACTCCTCCTCCTCGATCCTTGTGGTTGCAGTCTGCTGATCATGTTTCTCTTCTTTTTCCTTCTTCTTGAGAGGACACTACGTAGCGTAGTGACCAAATACACCATACCGAAAAAATTTGATCTTAGAGACGTCCTTCTTCTTGTTGAAGTTTCTAAGTTTTCTTAGTTAGAAACTCTCCATGCACTTTATCTGATTTATTCCTACCTACTTGTTATGTTACTTACACGTTATTTACAATGTAAATACTGAAAATAAATACTAGTGCATGCTCAACATATTACAAATCAACAACTAAAAGGAACAAAAACAAACACACCATATGACACCATTATTTTTGGACTAATGTCCTCAGAAAAACCCAATGTGGGAATACCGGTGCAACTATTTTCTTATTAAGCAATATCAGAGTACAATCTGGATGCCGAAATTGGCCTACCCAACAGAGAATTTCCTTGGTAGTAATACCTTCTCAATTTTTGACAAATCTACTAGCTGAAACCCTGGATAATCCTTCCGACAGCTACTCAACACCGATCTGCCCCATAAACCCCAGCGTCTGCCCAATCTGGATTGCGTCGGCCTCTCCTAGTCCAGCGCTGGCCTTGCGTCAGCGTATCTTGGCATGTGCCAGGATATCTTGGCCTACATTAGCCCCAAGAAGCCCTGCGCCAGCGCTCTGAGCCTCTGTGTTAGCTCTCTGAGGCTCTGTGTCAGCTACGCTAGACTCTTTGGTGCTCTGCACAACACTTAGCTGCCTTTGTGTGGCCTTGCGTGAGCACTGACTGCTCCTGCGTCTCTCTCTCTGACTACTCTGCTGCTCTCCTGACACTATCTTTTCCTTTTTGTCTCTTTGTACTCAATGCCCCTCAGCGGCTCTCTAATCACCGCTTCTATCTCTCTTAACAAACCCCACTCTAGAGAATAGAATGAGTGATCACTCTGGTGTATTCTCCAAGTGACCCTCAAGCCTCTTCTTATACTTTTCCTGTTGACATCTCAACGGCCGAGATTAAGTCCCTAATCAACAACTAAAATTAGATCTGGCTTGATCCATGTCTTTTGGACCATTCTAACATAGATTCATATTTTTACACATTAATATTTTATTTTCCATAAGTTAGACATAGAGGCTCCATTAAGAATATTAATTATTTCAATATCTCCTTATCTATTTAGAATTTGCCCAAACCCTTTCTGGGTAGTTGGATATCTCATTTGCCCCAATCTCTCCACCAAATTTCGTGGCTAAAGCACATCCGATGCTACCCCAAATCAACACTCCCTCTTCGCGAGTACCGTGCTCTAGCAATACTCCTCACAGAGTATTACTCTGATCATCTGGCATCAATACCTGTGTTGATGCTAGGCCTTCTTACCCAACATCCTTTTCATTGTTGTATCCTGTACTACTGCCCATGGTTAGGCTACTGCCACTTGTTATGTTACTTAACAAGTTATTTACAATGTAAATACTGAAAATAAACACTAGTGCATGCTCAACATATTATAGATCAACGACTAAAAGAAACAGAAACAAATACACCATATGACACCATTATTTTTGGACTAATGTCCCTGGAAAAACCTAATGTGGGAAAACTGGTGCAGCTATCTGAGGGTTTTCTTATTAAGAAATATCAAAATACAATCTGAGTGCCGAAATTGGCCTACCCAATAGAGAATTTCCTTGGCAGTAATACCTTCTCAGTCTCTGACAAATCTAATGGCTGAAACCTCGGATAATCCTTTTGACAGCTACTCAACACCATTCTGTCCTAGAAACCCTAGCGTTTGCCCAATCTAGACTGCATCAACCTCTCCTAGCCCAGCGTTGGCCCTGCGTCAACTCTCTGAGCTCTGCATCAGCTACGTTGGCCTCTCTGGTGCTCTGCGCAACATTTAGCTGCCTTTGCGTGGCTTTATGTGAGCATTGATTGCCCTTACGTCTCTCTCGTTGGCTGCTCTGCTGCTCTCCCGACACTATCTCTGCCTCTCTGTATCTCTATACTTAATGCCCCTCAGCTGCTCTCTCTGATTTTATCTCTCTTAGCAAACCCCGCTCTAGAGAATAGAATGACTGATCACTATAGTGTATTCTCCAAGTGACCCTCAAGCCTCTTCTTGTACTTTTCCTGTTGACATCTCAACGACCGAGATTAAGTCTCTAATCAACAACTAAGATTAGATCTAGCTTGATCCATGTCTTTTGGACCATTCTAACACAGATTCATATTAATATACGTTAATATTTTATTTTCCCCAAGTTTAGACTTAGGGACTCCATTAAAAATATTAATTATTTTAATATCTCCCAATATATTTAGAATATTTTCAAACTCTTTCTGGGTATTGGAGATCTCATGTGCTCAAACCTTTCCACCAAATTTCGTGGCTAGAGCACATCCGATGCTACCCCAAATCAATAATCCCTTTTAGCGATCATTGTGCTCTAACAATACTCCTCACCGAGTATTACTCTAATCATTTGGCATCAGTACCTGTGCTGATGCTAGGCCTTCCTGCCTAACATCCTCTGCACTACTGTATCCTATATTGCTATCTGCCACTGCCACTGCTGCATTTGTACAACAACTCCCTATGTATCTGTGTTGTTGCTGGTCTTTTCTCCTAGCACAACGTCTGTTGGGCCTCCAAAATGTCTTCAAAATGACATGCACTTTCACCTTTATCGCCACCATTTCACTCCCATGTCACAACTCCATAACCATATAACCTTTTATTAGCCACCATTTTTATAAATATATGGGTTATGATTCTTATTTACCAAAGTTATTTATTTTATGTATTTAAAGTGAATTTATGGTTAAAAACTAGGAAATTAACATGGTTTCATGTATCTATATATGTGGCTTGAGTTTCATGACATGTGTAGGTTATTTGGAAGCTTTCAAGGCACCCTTATGTGGCCTCCAATGCTCGAATTCGAATTCCCTTCAAAAGATATTTGGATAAATGTCGAAGAAGGATATGTGTCCTATTTGAATTGTAACTCTATGAGGTGTCTCATCATTTCTTATTTGGATTAGAAATATATGAGACACATAGTGGATATGTGTGTCATAATGAGCTATTTGGTTGTAACTATATGAGATTTTAGTGGATTCTCATTAAATATGGTAGCTTCTTATGTTTTTGTATAAATAGGAGAGACTTCTCTTT
>APFE030211477.1:157568-211501 GCA_000404065.3 Pinus taeda
TTTTTTTTTTAGTATTAGTTTTAGAATGACTGTGTAATCTTTGCTTTTTTAAAAAGATTTCAATAGGGAAGATTTATGTATTTTCTAATTGGATTAAGTTTAAGGCAAGGGCTCATAGTTATTTAGTTTCTTTTCATGTTTTGTTTTAATTTTCTTAGATTAAACCATCAATTCATTGTATAATTGAATAAAAGATCAAGCCAAGAAGATGACTTCATATTGGGTGATTGAATGTTCAAACTATAATTGATATTCCTAAAGATCATTTTAAGAAATTGATTTAATCATATTTCAAGATTGAATGGTTGAATATTTGATACATGCAATCACTGAGTTATTTTCTGCACGCTTTACTTGATTTTCTAAAACATTAGAAGTTAAAGTATAAATAGTCACTTACACATCATCTCAAGAAGGCAACACTTCATAATTGAATGCTGGAGTAACTAAGTATACATTAGTTGTTTTTGATTTCACAGGTTAGTTGAATTTCATTTTCATTATTTGATTTCATAGATTAGATGAATTGGTTTTCATTATTTTGTAATTAGATTGATCTAAACTGAAAGACAATTTTTAGCACATATAGTGCATGCATGCTTCACAAGTTTACGAAACCCTCGGGTTGACAAATGAAATGATAGGAAATCACTTTGCCCCAACATTTTAACATTGTTGCTGGGGGAATGTGCATAGGAACTAACTTCCAGTTTAGAGTGTATTTTATTTGTTTTTGTTTTTACTAACCATTTATGGACATAGGATCTAGAATGCAGCCCAAAAACTACATTGAGGAATGGTATCAAAAAGCGATTATGCCACAATATTCATCCATTCTTTAAGAGATCTTTGCGGCAAATTGAAAGGTCAAGTCGATTTCACATATCCTTTCAAACAATTAGGTACATTTTTCAAGTTGGGATATGAGCATTTAAGAAATTCTAATCCATAAATGGCTTCATTGGAAGCATGAATATACTTCAAAAAATAAAAATAAAATAGTTTTTAGATAGATAGGAAAAATAAAAATAATTTTGTTTTTATAATTTTTATGATAAATTTGATGTTTTATGGTGTAGTAAGAACTATCCGTCTACTAACACTTGGTAGGAAATATTTGCAATAAAGCAAATGGTTGAGAACAAAGAGCGCAAGCGAAAATCACAAATGATAATTTAAGGTATGAGATCAAACTTTTTCATTTAATTTTTGCAATATTTACAGAGGAATCAATCGACAAAATCTTGACTATGCTAACAAAATAAATCTCTTAGGTATGCTCTCCTTCTGCACTTCGTGTGATCTCGAAGATCAGAAAAAAGAAATTGTTTTGTTAGTATATCATAAAAATTATTTAGTTACTGTAAGACTTGCAAATCCATGTGAAAAAATCCTTACCTCTATAATGCAAAAGTTAGGTCTTCTATTTTCCTTTGCTAGAATACGTCCATGCAACCAACCTTCAAAACTTGTAAATCAAAAATCACGGGAACATTTCTAGAAAAGGCAGCAACATACACACCTGATTTTTAAAACGAATTTTTTGAGCAAACCAAGGTGAATCTGAAAAAACTGAGACATGGGTTTTCTTTGGAACGGGGGAAATTAGGTAACTGTGAATAGTTTTCTAGATTTTGAAACTGTTTAGGAGAAATCCGAAATTGTTTTTTGCAGAAAATGTAATTGCGAGAAAGCGTAAACTGTCTTGACACTGGATTTTAAAATGAATTTTCTAAGCGAACCAAGGTGAATCTGAAAAAAATGGGACATGGGTTTTTTCGGGAATGGGTTGAATTTAATAATCCAAAAATCCTTTCCTTGGATTCCTAACCATTTGGGAGAAATTCAGGGTTTTTCAAAGCTCCATTTTACAGATTGTGTGAGAGAAAAACGATTTGTTTTGAATTGTTTTAACATGGCAAGTTGAAAGCAGAAAAATCCAAGTGAATAACAAACTTTGCTCCACATGGCATGTGGTCTAAGAGTCCAATTAGATTTAATAAATTTGGTTTTAAAAGAATCCAAGTGAATAACAAACTCTGCTCCACATGGCATGAGGTCTAAGAGTCCAATCTGATTTAATAAAGTTGATTTTAGACACGTGTCTCATGATTAAAAAAAAAATCATTTTCTTTATTATAATTTCTTCCTGATAAAGAAAATTAAAAAAAAAAAAAAATTAAAAAATTAAAAACAATTGAAAAAGGCATTGCAATTATCACTGCATTTTGGCTCCAGTAAACCACAACATTGTTTCTTGCTCTTTGAATTCATTTTTGATTATTTACTGACTTGGGTTGCTTGTTCAGGATTTTAGCTACAGAAACTGTGCATATTCTACAGCTGGAAAACAATTCTGCAGCTATGCATTTAACTCAATGATTTATTTGTCAAACAATGAATTCTAATCAGAAATTTGTGATCAACATACCATTTCATCTGCTTACATCATCTTTCATTGTAGCATTATGTTCCCATGCCACATTTTTCATGACAATTTTCACTGTTTCATAAAAAATTTAAAACAGACTAACTTTCTCATATAACATTAGAATTCGATGGTTCAAGCATCGTTGGAAAGATCTCGACAAGATCTACAAAATGAGGAAGCTATTATTAGATTTTGAAACAGTAAAGAATGAAGAAATTTCTGAAAAAAACAACTAGTAACTTGAGGCACTACTTTCGACAGAGGTATAAACTCTTTTGGTTTTTTTCATGGACTTGTTTAATAGTACCAATTCTTATTTTTCTTTTATGTAAATGTCATTAACAGATAAATTGATCACTTCTATATTTTTGATAACTTTACAATCCATTGGAGAAGAAGTACTAGTTTTTTTGCAGGTTCCAGGAGGAATAAGAGATAACCATAAGAAAATAGTGTCTCTCAAAGACCACATTTATTTCACAAGAAAATGATCAGAGTAGCAACAGATATGAAGCATCAATGCATGAACACATGCTAATGCATATCAGATTCAACAATTGCAAGCATTTCAGATGACAATGTATCCATTGCATCCATACTTCGGTCAATAAAACCTTCATCTCATTTCCTTTGCAGTCACATTGCATTTCACTTAGTCATTCAATAAAATTTTCATCTCATTTTCCTTCACTGCTCATTTTTTTAATTCATAGAAGCTATATTTTCCTGCCTTGCTTTCACTAACTCATAACCCATTTTAATAAAGACATTCAACTGGTTTACATGCTGATTTTTCCTTTTACTTTCCATTCACTTTTCATTTTCCTTTCCATTAAATAAACCTTGATCCACTGCAAAATTTTCCATTCATAGTCCTTCAAAATCATTGTTTCATGCTTGTGTTAGATGATGGAGGATTCATTAAGGCCTTCCTTCTAACAAGCCTTGGCCTATCGACATCGACACATTATCTAGGTTCAGGGCTAGAGTCCTCGTTTGTACCTTGAAGCTTGTATATCTTAATGACAAGTTCTCTTGCCAACAATCATGGGAATACATCAATGTCCCTTGATCGTTGGATCTTGCAAGTGGCTCAACATCGGCTCATTTATTCACCCTTCACAAGATGTACTTAGGCACCTTGGCACTCGTTGACATTAATGGCGAGTTTGCCTTGCATTGGTTAACGACATCCATCAATGGTCGGTAATCCAATGACCTTCCGTCATGCTCAACACCGACATATTTATTCGCATGACTAGAGTTGTACCATCAGTTTTATAGCGATTGAAGACTATATCGTTTCAGCATTCTGCAGCAGATACAATAGATTTAACAACAGAAATAAAGAATCCACTTCACAACCTCATCCACCATTTATGCAACCAAGAAGCAGATGAATTCTACATTTCATTCCATGATCCAGAAGCAACCACACTCTTCAATTTCCATAACTCATGCACATTGAAGGTAAGTGAAGGTATGTGGTTTTCTAATTTTTTGTTATGCAATTCCTTAAAATACTAAAATTATAACTTTGGGAAATTCCTCACTTCTTTCACATTGTCATAGCTTTAGTTGGGGGGAAGGGACATCATTTCATATTCATATATCGTATACCATCACACATTTTCATTTCATCTTAACATACTTGTCCTGATTAATTATGATTGCATTATGGTTCAAAAAGTTATATGATTTGCAAATAATGCCTAAATTATGAGCACACTATATGGCTGGTTTTAAAGATGCATTCTTAAATATGTTCAATGAATCTTGTTGTAACAAAAAGAAACAAGGTATTGAAACACAAGAAACAATACCAATTATAATTTTGTTGAAACACAAGAACCAACCAAACATGTTGCAATTCAATGTATGACAAGGAATACTTTGCAAAAATAAATAAAATTGTCAAATGCAAAGTTTAAGGACATATAATGTAAGCCAATTTCATTCAAAAGCAAAGGCGTTGCAAGCAAATCAAAGGAATTAATGCAATATTTTCATGAAGACATGCAATTACTCTAGTTGGGGGGTATGTTGGGATTCCAAAATGTCTTCAAAATGACATCCACTTTCACCTTTACCGCCACCATTTCACTCACATGTCGCAACTCCATAACCATATAACCTTTCATTAGCCACCATTTTCATAAATATATGGGTTATGATCCTTATTTACCAAAGCTATTTATTTTATGTGTTTAAAGTGAATTTATGATTAAAAAATAGGAAAATAACATGGTTGCATGTATTTATATATGTGGTTTGAGTTTCATGACATGTGTAGGTTATTTGGAAGCTTCCAAGGCACCCTTATGTGACCTCCAATGTTCAAATTCGAATTCCCTTCAAAAGAGATTTGGATAAAGGTCAAAGAAGGATATGTGTCCTATTTGGATTATATCTCTATGAGGTGTCTCATCATTTCTTATTTGGATTAGAATTCTATGACACACCTAGGGGATATGTGCCTCATTATGAGCTATTTGGTTGTAACTATATGAGATTTTAGTGGATCCTCATTAAATATGGTAGTTTCTTATGTTTTTGTATAAATATGACACCCTTCTCTTTTGAAAAACATGTGTAAAGTTGGAGAAATGTTCATGTTTTTAGTAGATAATTTGGAGCTTATACTTGGAGATTTGAAGGTTTAGTTTTGCTTGCGTATGGAGCTTCTTCGCTTGCCATCCTCATACACCATTAGAATGACCATCTAATGATTATGAGATTTAATTGCTTTTATAGATTAAAGTTCATTTAATTTTTTTAGTATTACTTTTGGAATGACTGTGTAATCTTTGCTTTTCTAAAAACATTTCAATAGGGAAGATTTATGTATTTTCTAATTGGACTAAGTTTGAGGCAAGGGCTCATAGTTATTTAGTTTCCTTTCATGCTTTGTTATTTACTTTCTTAGATTAAACCATCAATTTATTGTATAATTGAATAAATGATCAGGCCAAGAAGGTGACTTCAAATTGGGTGATTGAATGTTCAAGCTATAATTGATATTCCTAAAGATCATTCTAAGAAATTGATTTAATCATATTTCAAGATTGAATGGTTGAATATTTGATACATGCAATTATTGAGTTATTTTTTTGCACGCTTTACTTGATTTTCTAGGACATTAGCAGTTAAAGTATAAATAGTTGCTTACACATCATCTCAAGAAGGTAACACTTCATAATTGAATGCTGGGGTAACTAAGTATACATTAGTTGTTTTTTATTTCACGGGTTAGTTGAATTTGATTTTCATTATTTGATTTCATAGATTAGATGAATTGGTTTTCATTGTTTTGTAGTTAGATTGATCTAAACTAAAAGACAATTTTTAGCACATATAGTGCATGCATGGTTCACAAGTTTACAAAACCCCTGGGCTGACATATTAAATGATAGGAAATCACTTTTCCCCAACAACATCCACACTGCACCTCCTCTCATCATGTTGCATCGTGCTACCCACTACTGCACTGCAACTTGGTTACTGAGAAGCAAGCAACTAATCTCTCAAATGACCTCCCTGTTGGGCTAAAGATACCCATTGATGCTGAAGCTCCCTCTGCCGTTGACAAGTGCTCCCTCTCTGACTTCTGCGTTGTTGCAACAACTCCTTGCATCTTGCACCGTTGCACACCTCTGTGCCATCCTGTACTGGTGCAACACCCCTGTGCCTCTTGCACTACTGCAATGTACTAGCCTTGCGCTATCTCGGGACTCCTGCACTGTAGCTCTCTCTAAATCTGAATCTGTCTCTACCCACTCAATCAGTCCTGCTACTCCTCATTGGGTCTCCTGTAGCAAGGTCTAATCCAAGAGGCTAGGTACCTCAAGGATTTTGCCCCTCATTACATGTAGTCCACATGACTACAGCTCCATGTCTTCCCACTTCCTCTCAAGTGGTGCGTGTGCACTCATGGCACAATCATTGTCTATCAAAACTTCCTTCTTTGCTTGTGTTGGCGCTGCTTTAGTCTCGGAAGACTCTGCCTTACTCTTCTTCCTTGGACACTGGGTCACATAATGACCCAACTCCCCACAGTGGAAGCACTTAATTGTGGAGAGATCTTTCTTCTTCTGCTTCTCCTATTTTCCTTCAGATGCTAGGGCCACATCTTCCTCCTCTTGCTTGACTTTGATCCCCTTGTTGCTGCTACCCGTCTTCGACTGTTGTCTGATCTCTTCCTGGCGAAGAGCTACCCACATCTCGTCCCAAGGTGGAAGTGTCCCTCTGCCCTGTATACTCTATACAAATACTGCCCAATCTTCTGAGACAACATTCAAGGTTGTCCTCATCATTAGCTCCTGATCCAGTGTTGCCCCTATAGCAGTCAACTGATTGCGGATCTCATTCATTCCTTCAAGGAAGGTGTCAATCGATTATCCCTTATTCATCTGATACGACCTCATCTGATTCTCAAGCAACATTCTTCTTTGCACAAAAGTATGCTGGTACAACTTCTTGAGAGCCTCCCACATCTCAAATGTCGTTTCCTTCTTAGCTATGTGTGGTACTACGTGATCCTTGACCACGTCAAGGATAATGCTCTTGGCCCTTGCCATCGCCTCCTCGTACCTGTCATTATCACTGGGGTCGACTTGGACATCTATTACCTTCAAGGCAAAGTTCTTGACACGATTCCTGTCAAGCACGGATAAGATTTTGACCTTCCAGATTGTGAAGTTCGATGCTCTGTCCAGTCTATCGTGGTCTCTTAACCCGTGTAGTGCCATGATGCTCCTCCACTTCCCTCTTGGAAGTTCTCTGTTCGAATCCTCTAAGTCTCTACTTCTTGTCTGGAAGTTCTCTTCTGGACTCCCTTTGAGTCCTGATTTCTGTCCTGGTAATCCTTTTGTCGCTTGTCGAGATGCCCCCTACTCTAATCGTCTTGTGCAACTGAACCACTGATCTGGGTTCCTCAGCTAGAAACCCTCGGTAGAAACTCCTTTGGCCTTGCTCTGTCAAGTACTGTTTTGACTATAGTACCTCACCAGCTCCACTCTACAATATTCTTGTAGCCCTCTAGACCCCAACAATTGCCTATATGTGGACTGCATAAGCCCCTCTCTTCTTAATGCTGGCCTTGTGTCACATCGGATGGGTCTGCATCAGGCCTGGGATGCTCTGCGTCAGCCCTCTAACCCTCTGTGTCAGCAATACTGACCTCTTTAAGGCTTTGCGCAGCTCCCGACTTCTTCTACGTGGCCCTGGCTGGCTCTGTGTCATGCTCCTTAGCTTCTACATTGTTAGAAACAGTTTCTGTTACCTCGAGACAATTGTTTTCTGCTGCTATTGCTCCACTTGGCTGATGTCTTTTAGTCCTCATGTGATTTGCAATCATGCTTTGATACCATGTTGAAGTTTCTAAGTCTACTTAATTAGAAACCCTCCATGCACTTTATCTGATTTATTCCTACCTATTTGTTATGTTACTTAACAAGTTATTAACAATGTAAATACTAAAAATAAACACTAGTGCATGCTCAACATATTACAGATCAACAACTAAAAGAAACAGAAACAAACACACCATATGAAACCATTATTTTTGGACTAATGTCCTCGGAAAAACCCAATGTGAGAAAATTGGTGTAGCTATCTGAGGGTTTTCTTATTAAACAATATCAGAGTACAATTTCGGTGCCGAAACTAGCCTACCCAACAGAAACTTTTCTTGGCAGTAATACCTTCTCAGTTTTTGACAAATCTACTAGTTGAAACCCCGAATAATCCTTTCGGCAACTACCCAACACCAATTTGCCCCAGAAACCCCAACGTCTGCCCAATTTGGACTGCATCAGCCTCTCCTAGCCTAGCGTTGGCCCTACGTCAGCCTATCTTGGCCTTCGTCAGCCCCAAGAGGCCTTGCGTCAGCTCTATGAGCCTCTGTGTCAGCTACGTTGGCCTCTCTGGTGCTCTGCGCAGCACTTAACTGCCTCTGCGTGGCCCTGCGTGAGCACTGGTTGCTCCTACGTCTCTCTCTCTGGCTGCTCTGATGCTCTCTCCACACTATCTTTGCCTCTCTGTACTCAATGCCCCTCAGCTGCTCTCCGATCACTGATTCTATCTCTCTTAGCAAACCCTGCTCTAGAGAATAGAATGGTTGATCACTCTGGTGTATCCTCCAAGTGGCCCTCAAACATCTTTTTATACTTTTCCTGTTGACATCTCAACGACCGAGATTAAGTCCTTAATCAACGACTAAGATTAGGTTTGACTTGATCCATGTTTTTTGGACCATTATAACACAGATTCATATTAATACACATTAATATTTTATTTTCCCTAAGTTTAGACTGAGGGACTCCATTAAAAATATTAATTATTTTAATATCTCCTGATCTGTTTAGAATCTGCCCAAACCCTTTCTGGGTATTGGAGATCTCATGTGCCCCAACCTCTCCACCAAATTTCGTGGTTAGAGCACATCCAATGCTACCCCAAATCAACACTTTTGCCTTTGTTGCTCCTATTGTCCCTTTGGTGCAAGAGTTGCATTCTCCTCCTCCTCCTTGGGCTTTGTCCCACTGCTGCTACTGCCATCAATTTTGCACTTGACTAAGTCTCACTTCATCTATTCCTGTTGAAGAGAGGCCCACATACCTTCCCAATCTGACAATTTCTCTCTGCCCAAGATACTCTGTACAAGTACTTGCCATTCTTCTGACATTGAATTCAGGGCCAACCTCACCATCTCTGTAGGCTAAGGCGTTGATCTTACAACTGCCAACTGATCTTGGACTTCCTGAAGCTTCGATAAGAATGGATCAATGTGTTACCCCTTCTGCTTCCTTGTGGATCTCATTTTATCCTCCACGTACATCGTCTGCTACTCGGAAGATCCTTGATACGACGTAGCCAAGGCATCCCACTTCTCTTTGGTTGTCCCTTTGCCAGCAATGTGACATACAATGTGATCCCTCACTTCGTCGAGGATCAACCGCTTGGCCTTCGCCATCTCAGCGTTATACTTCTTGAGCAGATCTGCATTGGCGGGTATAATTACCACACTATCGACATAGGCTTTGAGATCATGCTCATCTAGAAGGTCGGATATCCTAGCATTCCAGATCACATAATTGGATGCTCCCTCCAATTGATCTTGATCTCTCAGCGCATTAGCTGCCATCTCTGCCAACAAAAGTTGAACTACTCCCTCTCTCCTCTGCACAACTACCAGGTTGGCTTACGCACTCTATGCTGGAGTTAGTAGATTTGGTCCTGGGTACTGCTGCTCAACAACTGAGAAATAGAATTCCTTGGCTCAAAATTCACTGAGGAAGAAATTCCCTCAAAAAGGTATCTTCTTCCTTCTTCTAATGCTTTTCTGACCCAACAAACCCTGCAAAAAATTGCGTCTCGCCTGAATACTTCTCTGCACTGAATTTGTTGTTGTGCTGCTCCCTTTGCCACTCAAAAATCACGAATTGGAAATCTTACCTCTCTATCAACTCACTTGGAGAGAGATTTTCCTTGAGAATCTTGTCCTCCAGGCCTAGACTATGCAATCCCTCTGGGGGATTATAGGGATTGCATCTGCTTCCTACACAACACTTCGATCTCCCTCTTTCTCTTCAACGCTGGGCTCTTCCGCTCTACTCTCTTACTTCACCTGTTCTCTGATACCATGTGAAAATTTGTAGACGCAAATCCCTACTGCAGCAAACTAATATTACTTCTCCTGCTTATTAATTCATGCAAGTTATTTACCGTTTTACACTATAAATATCGAAGTAAATAAAACTGCAGCGTTCACTAATTAAATTATATGCAGAAACAAGAACTGAGCAAGAAGAAATAACCACACACACAATTGACACCGTTGTTTTTGGGCAAATGTCCCCGGAAAAACCCGATGCAGGAAAACCGATGCAGTAGTTGAGGGTTTGTATTATTATGCAGTAGTTTCTAAATACAATCTTTGGATGCCTTGCTGACTATTTGATATAGAGAATCTGACTAATAGAGAAATTAGTGAGAAATACCTCACTATCACTGGCAAACCGACACTGATCTAGGCCCTGGATGGCTGGCCCCACACTGGCTCTGCGCAACCTCTATGTCAGCCTCTCTGGTGCATGCTTCGCCTCTTCCACAGATCTTTTGTTGTCTGGAACTTCGTTCCTTTGGCCCTCTGGTCTCACACCCCAGCTTCTGGCTCTGGAACTTGACTTCTGAGCTGAATCTCAGACTCCCTCTGAAGCTCTGCGCTGCCTCTTCTAGATCTCTCTTTGCATTCTCTACAAGGTATCCCTAGATCAGGAAACTCTCCAACTAGAAAACTATCCCTGCCCCTCATTGCAAGAAATCTCCTTGATAACTTCTCCGACAACTGCTATGCGCTCTCTTGTAAAATCGATCTCTTAATCTCACTCTATGTGTCTTCCAAATGCCCATCAAAGTCCTTCTAATCTTCTCGCTGAGTAATCAACGACTCAGATTAAATTATAATCAATGGTTCATATCATATTGACTCGATCTCCGTCTTTTTCTAGAAGATTCATACCCATTTTTATTAACACCCTTTAATTATTTTAATTTCCTAAATTTAGACTTAGGCATCTGTTGTAGCCTACTCTGTCATTTAAATTTTCATTGTTAATATTATTCAAAATAAATAAAAAATGGAATATTAAGTTTTGAAAATCAAAAGAGAATTAGAAATTTTGGAGTATTAGTTACACTAACGACGACATTAAAGATGTTATGAAAGTGGGCTCGATCCATCGCTTAAAGCCCAAACATGTCAGCGAAGTGCGATCAAAGATCGGCAAGGGAGACAGGTAAAGTGTTCTGCGGGGGAACAAGGAGCATAGGTTATAATTCATAGCCCAACCCCCGCAGTTGACCCTGACATCAACATGGTTAACTGAAATCAACGGCCCATGATCGCTGTGGGGGTTCAACCTTAATCAAAATCTCGTACACTCCCTACCCTTGCAGTGGGCCACCCAGCATTGTTTGTTCCACATCACCTTTGCCACGCCATCCGCCACTCTCATTCATTTCCGTCGAGCTCACCCACCGTACCTCATCACCTCATCTGCCACTCCATTAATTCGTTACATTAACTGTAGGTTTCCCTCTGTTTTGCTTACCATATATAAAAGGAAAGTGAAAACCCCATTGCATTAGTCATTTACTTTCGGTACCGAAAAGCTTCACCTCCAGTTTAGCATTCTGAGGCAGCAACTATCATTCACAAACGCCATGGCCAAACAAGTAAGTTCCTCCTCTGTCATCCATACCCCATTAATGGACGTTGAACATGATATTTTTGACACCTTTTGCACAATGAAGCACCTTTCTCTGTATCAAGAAGTCACTCTGAACCATAAAAAGTCCCCTGTTTTCATGGCAATGGTTAGGTCATGTGTTTTAGCAGCATTTGTCCCAAAAACTCACTTGTTCCCTGAATTCATTCAGTGGTTAGCCTCATCAATATGCCCTAAGAAGTTTTTTGTAATGAATCAGTCTGGGGAGAGTGTTTTCCAAGTAACCTCTTAGTTAATTCACGAAGCTTGAATTACCATGTATCTGGAACTTATACCACCTTTACTGAACAGTCTTTGGTCTCATATTATGATAACTTATCATCTTAGGATTTTTCTTATGCTACCTCATTCTTAGCTTCTAAATTTGGACAATTATCTCCAGATGGACAGTGACTAGCAATCACCAATCATAGTTTAATTCCTTTCCATTTTATGTAATCTTATTTCCTGAGGAAAATGAGGTGTCTTTTACCTTCCAATGTAATGTCCTGAAATGAATTTTTACTTTAGGTAGTTAGAAAGTAGTTAAGTAGTTTGATAGTTTTGGTTGTTACCAACTGTCCTATGATGTATAAAAAGAGGAAAAATCAAAGAAGAAAGGTCCAATTTTTGGAGAATCTGAAAACTACACATTTTGTACTCGATAAATTGATGATTAATGAAAGAATTAGGAGTTTTCCATACAGTGTTGGGTATGACTTGTAATTTCTATATTATGTGTCATTTTGTCTCTTCCTCTCTTTAAATATGGTAATGAAGCTACAAGTATTTGTTTACTTATGTGAATAAAGTTAAATTTCCTTAAAATAATGCTCCCATGTTTAAAACTTCTTTATCTCTATTTTTTTAAGTTAAAGGTAATAGTTTCTGTTAAACACAACATATTACCTTTAACTTCTCAAAGTATTCTTCACACAACATTTATATCCAGCACCACATGGCATCTTGAGGCTTTCATATCAACTATATATTAAGGGTTTAAGATCATGTTCTTCATACTGCTCAAAATGAAGACACATTATACAAATAAGTGATATGCATAATAATATTTTAATGTCTTAAGCACAATTTCTCCACAACCTAGAAATTGATTTCTTAAGGGACAACAACATCCATTAAAAATAATTTATTATTTTAATAAAACTGTCTTTGGGTGGAATTTCCCAAAACAATTTCTAGGTATTTTAGAACACATGTGTCCTAGCCTCCCTACATATTTTGAGGCTTAGAGTACATCCAATGCTACCAGAAATCAACACTCATCCCCTACTTCATTCACGTATATGTCACATGCCACCACCTTTTGAAGGATGTACCTTGAATATATTATTCCCTTTAGAAGTAAAAACCACCTAATAGGATTCTTGGTTAACCCCATTTGCAGCTTAGGGGACATTGGCACATCCCGAAGCCCATTATGGAAGGGTAGGCCATTAAGAAGTTTCCACCTGTGGTCAATGATTAGTAAGCTCATTTACTCGATTTCTCTAATGACTTGTTGCATTGGAAGGCTAGGGGGCACATTGGATCTTATGCAGGATTGCAGACAGTCTCCATCTTGGGTTTGGTCTCTCTATACGGGTCCTAACCCTCCAGAGGGATACATTGGCACATGTAGGGTGTGATTTGAGAGCCATGGGTTTCCACAGTAGTAGACAACACTTCGTGGATCCCCACATCCATTTAGAGATTGTTTGTGATTCATTTATTGGACGAGGAAGATGCACCTGATCCATCATGCCCAACAAGCCCCAGATTTGCGCCATACACTTGGCAGAGGATCTAGGACTTACACGATGATGTGGAATCACCTACACGATCATCCTAGCCCTTCCAGGTGATCTACAAGCATCTTTGATTTGTTTGGAGACCCATGAGGACACTTGTGTGCCCCCACATGTCATTTGGAGCACCACTGGTTATTACAAGGGGCTAACACCTTGTTTACCACTTTTAAGGGTCCTACTCTTCATTGTGGCACCCGTGGACCTCATTAGGCCTCTTAGAGGGCCATATGACACACATAGATTATTATTTGATCTCTCGAGAGGCTTATTCTTTCATTTATGAGCTAGTTTGGTGGGCTTGTCACCAAAAGTTGGATTATTAGAACGTTATTTTATTTTTGGGGCTTATGTAGACCAAGAAAGCTAATTCTAACTCCTCATTAGTGTATAAATACAAGTGAGATGAGTTCATTTTCTCATCATCACTTTGGATTGGATCTTTTCTGTCTCTTGAGAATTTCACACTTTTTTTAGAGGATGAATTGGAGCTTTATGGATGCATTTTGATGTGTGGATATTGGTCTATCTTATCTTGGAGCTTTTCTTTTGTCAATTGTGGATGGTTGGATATATTCTATTACATGTAAGAACATGCTTTTGAAGTTATTCTTGTTTTACATTGTCATATACATTGGACTGAGATTTTCGCTATTTTTAGGGCTAATTGCCGCATGCATTTACTACTTTAAATTGTGGAATTTTGTCTCTATTATAGCATATCTCAATGTATGGGCCATGTAATGTGAAAAAATCTCCTAGGGGTAATTTTATCAATAAATTAACCTTGATAAGCCATCTCCTTTGCACATTGAAGTATACAAGTTGCAAGATTGCTTCTCTTTGACCTAGAAGGCTAGCGAAGTAGTCTTGAGGCCTCCTTGACCAAAATCCAAAGGTCCTCACTCATATTCATCATAGACTCCATTCTCCCAAGGCTAAGGCACTAATCTACCAAGAGGTAGTCACTTAAAATCACATCTTTTTCACCTTTTCCCAAGTCTAGTCAAGTTCGATCACTTAGGGCATCATTTTTTCGGCAAACTATTCCTCTAAAATGTTCGATTTCCTAGAGTCTCTTGCATTGTTGTCTCCTCAAGGCCTTCTCCAATTTTGAAGCCATTCTGATAGTGGAGTTGGGAGGAATGCGAATCCCTAGCTCTGAGATCAAATTTTGCCCTAACATCCCCAAGGCGAGTACCTTATAGGATCAATTCAACACCTTCATGTGAAAATTCTTCTTTGATCCTTTCCCCCACCTTATCTAGGGTAAGAACATCATTGGTTTTTATAATCTTTTCTCTACTCTAGACTAGGTCCACTTGATCCCGTGTTGTTCCGTTCCTTTGAAAAGACAATTCTTCAAGAACCATCCAGGATACCAATTTTCACAAGGATTTTAAGGATTGAAAAACTCCTTCACAAGTCATATCCCATAAACCTAACCCTCAAATCCTCCCTCCCTTTCCCTAGAAGACATTGTACCTTGCTTAGAAAGCAAGCAAACTCCATCCTTCAAGCTCTTCTGATAAAGAGATTATTTGGGTCACTCATATCCATTCATTGACTTATCCTTCATCAGTGACTCCATTATATCGAGTCTCCTCCCATCGGTGAAAGTCCGTAAATAGAAGGGAGCCTTAGCTGAGGTGACCGTGGGCTAAGTCTCCATTTGTTGCCCTTGGCCTAGCATTTTCCCTTTGGGAATCCCCTTTAGGTACCCTGCTAGTTTGAGCAGTAACAAAACCCAACTTGGGAAAACTAGTACAACAGTGAGGGTTTTTATTATTATGCAACAGTGAAATTCTGAGTACAATCTAGATGTTGAAAACTGACAATCCGCAACAAGAAAATCTTGCAAAGATATTCCCTAAGAAACCCTGACACTCGCGCTGCCTACACTTGTGCTACCTACACTTGCGCGTTCCTGCACTCGCACGTTCCTGCGCTTACATGTTCCTTGCATGTTCCTCCTCTCTTGTTCCTGCACTAACACGTTTCTCCACTACATTCCTGCACTTTTGCATTCTTGCACTCACGTGTTCCTACACTCACACATTCCTGCACTAGGAATAACTCAGCCTCTTCTTGTTGCCTCTCCAGATCCGAAAATCTTCCTCCGGATCACTGCCCCTGCCCCTCACTGACAATGTGTTCCTTTCTAGCTCGAACTTTATTGATGCTAGCTCGATCTACACAAGGAACTGCTGCTCTAGTGTGTCATCTCCATCACCACATCAACCCCTTCTTATATCTTCCTGTTGGGACTCCAACAACCAATATTAAATCTTAATCAATGGCTCATATCATTTCTAGATTGATCCTTGTGAGCTTCTAGAGAATTATCACTTTGACTTAACTAATTTTGGTTAATTAACTAGTTTTCCTAAGTTTAGACTTAGGAAATATTAAAAAATAGATTAATAATCTAACTAAGCCATATCTAGGTGGAAATTCCAAAAACGATTTCAGTGTTATGGAGATCTCATGTATTCTAGCCTCTCCACCAAGTTTCATGGCTAGAACACATATGATGCTACAAAAACTAGCACTCCCTCTTAGTGAGGATTGTGTTCTAGTGCTACACAACCTGCCACAACACCCTGTCTTTGTACCAACTCCTGTCACGCCACTGATGTCTGGCCATACTGCCCACCAACCACTGCGCAACTTTGATGTTGCATCTGTGTTGCTGCTAACACCGCCATACTACTGCCAACCTTGCATTTGCACTACAACTCCCTTTCATTTGTTGTTTCTACAACTGCAACTACTACAACTGAGAAGCATCCGAAATACTGAATCATTTGTGTCTGTTGCATCTGTCTCCTGAAACCTGACTGTTACTAACCACTGCATTGTCTACTGAAGAATCTACGTTGTTGCTGACTCTTCTACTGAGCCTCCTACTCTGTTGTCAATTCAGCAATGCGCTCCTCAACATCTGACTGCTACTAGTATATGCAAATGTCACTTGGGAATTTGACTACAACTACTGACATTGATCCATCCTGCTACTGAATATTGTGGGCCCTCGTAGCAAGGTGATGATCCATGAGAAGGACACCTCAAGGATCCTACCCAAACTTCTACAGCTCTCTAGGGCTACATCACCAAATTACCCCACCTCACTCTTGGAGGTATGTCTGCAAACATAGCAAAATATGATCTACTCATACTGATGTTTCTACTTCTCTGCTAATGCTTCCGCACTATTGCTGCAACTCCTGCAATAATGAGTCTAATATCCCAGATCCTGAAGCGCTAACTTCCATCAGGTTGCTCCCTTTGAAGCTACACTCCCTCTGAGTCTCAATTTCACTATGGGAAATCTCTCTGCTCCCTCTTAGCAACTCGTAATGTCCTCGTGCACTGGAAACTGGACTGTGAAGCTTTGCGTTGGGAATCGTCTGATTGGAACTGCACCTGCATACTACAACTGGGCAATTCACATTGCTTGTGTCACTGCAATTAGTTCTGCCACTGTCTCCCAGGTACTGACTGCAACTAGCTATGCAGTTGTCATTTGAATGACTAGTTGCCTCTTCTAACATTGAATCTACTATTGTGGTATTGTGGGTCCTTATAACAAAGGTGATGGTCCCCTTGCAACAATCCAGAATTGAGTTGACTGATCTCCTTGTTGCAACTGCGCTAGACCTTGCCCATTCAACATGATGGAGTTTCATACTCCACCTGGATCTGGTGCCTCAGTATCTCCTTTTGAGTCTAGTCCCTGGTTGGGACCCTTCTTCATTCTGCAACTTGCACTTCCTCTAGAAACTGAAATTTGATTTGCTACCCAGATATGCATTCTGGTTAACATGCATTACCTCCTTTGGAAATTTTGTACGACTATCCTTGCAGGGCTGCAAACTATGGAAACTATCACCCTCTTTTCCTTTGCTCGACTGTTCACACTCCCTTCTAGAATGCACAAATTTGCTAGTTTCTACTACCAATCTGCAATGGAAAATCTAACTTCTGAAACTCGAAGTTCCCCGAGAGAAATCTTCCCTCTACTGTGTGTGCTTTTCTCTTCTACCCAACATTGATTTTGCAATTGCAAACTGCTCCAAAATCCATTGCGTCCAACCAGAAATTTTCTTAGCAAAAGTATGAGCTTTTGTTACTCCCTTTGACTATTGGATTCACTATCCTGGGCAACTTGACTTTTCTACCAACCTACAACTGAAAATCGAACCCTAACCCTAGTAATTCGGCCTACCTGTCTGGGTACTGTGCAAATTATGATAATTTCATCTTGCTGCTCCCCTTGAATAGCGAAATTCTCTCCGCTTCTAAGCTTCCCAACGGATCACTCACACTTTGATACCATGCGAAAATTTCATCTATCACAACAACTGGAAATTATTTTTCTAATTATTAATTTAATTAATAATTTATCTATTGTCTGCTACAATAAATACCAAAGAATTCACACTGTGATTTTCACAAATAAACTGCGGAATAAAAAGTGTTGGAAACTGAGAAAACCTAGCACACACACATAAATTTTAGCCGGTCATTTTGGACAAATGTTCTTGGAAAATCCCAACTTGGGAAAATTGGTGCAACAATGAGGGTTTTTATTATTATGCCGCAGTGAAATTCTGAGTACAATCTGGATGCTGAAAACTGGAAGTCCACAACAAGAAAATATGGCAAAGATATTCCCTAACCAACCTTGGCACTCACATTGTCTGCACTCGTAGTTCCTACACTTGTATTCTTGCACTCGCGTTCCTGCACTCACACGTTCCTGCACTCACGTGTCCCTGCCCTCGTGTTCTCGCACTGGGAATAACTTAGAATCTTGCCGCTGCTTCTCCGGATTTGGAAATCTTCCTCCGGATCACTGTCCCTACCCCTCACTAACACTTTGTCCCTCTCTGGCTCGAACTCTATCGCTGCTAAATCGATTTGCACAAGGAAATATTGCTCTAGTGTGTCATCTCCATCACGACATCGATCCCTTCTTATATCTTCATGTTGGGACTCCAACGACCAAGATTAAATCTTAATCAATGGCTCAAATCCTTTCTGGATCGATCTATGTGAGTTTCTAGAAAACTCTCACCTTGACTTAATTAACTTGTTTTTCTAAGTTTAGACTTAGGAAACATTAAAAAATTGGTTAATAATCTAATTAAGTCATATCTAGGTGGAATTTCCAGAAATGATTTCTGGGTTATGGAGATCTCATGTATTCTACCCTCTCCACCAAGATTCCTGACTAGAACACATCCGACGCTACAAAATTTAACACACGAGTGGGTTGAAAATATTTTAGACGATTTCTACAAGGACCAGGTGATAGAAGAGAAAACTTTTATTAAAAGAATCAAAGCACGATTTTTCGACGACTTTCATGATAGTATCTTTTGTACTATACTTTTTTTGTTACACAAGTTTCTCCTCAACAAAGGAGTCAGACATATAGTTGAATATCGACCACTCTTGCAAGCGCTAATAAACTTTGACCAAAGTAAGAGGCAGATTGTCTGGGAGAAGTTTCTCAATGCTTGGTGTAAAAGCACAAAGGAAGCACAAGACTACTTTTTAGGCAAGTCAAAATGTTTGTCAAATTCACCCTTGTTGACCGACAATAAGTTGGGTTGGCAATGTTGAGTTTTGTAGCTTGGGAGGTACTCCAAAACCTTGGGTACTAGGTTTGTGTGAGTTGGCACCACAAAAGCCTTTTGTGGGCTAAGTACCCAAGTAGTGGGATTTTCACCCAAAGTTGTGGGTGCGAGACCAAGAGTTATTTTGTTGATTCGATCCATGTAGAATGTGTGGCACCCTTAATGGAGGAAGGGGTTGCTAAGACAACCAAGGGAGTATTTGTCAAATGGGAGAAAATAATTTTTTATTAATGTGTTAGTGGGCTTGTGACATAAACTTAAGGTCAACTTGACTTTAAGTAGATCCCTAGTATGGGCTAGACATTACACCTTAGAAACATATAAATAAGAGAAATGAAGACCTCATTTGACACATCACATGAACAACTCGTCATAGAAGGATCTTTGATTTGATCGTAGTACCATTGGAGTGTAGCTGAAGGTGAGAAGGGGTTGTTTGTGTCTTTCTTGTGATTGGTTGGAATGCCAAGTTTGGTAGGGAGCAAGATGAGAGCAAGAGGAGAAAATTTGGGCAGAACTTGTGCATGGTTTTGGAGTGTTTCTTCTTTGTTTAGGCCACATATCTTTATGTGAGATTGTAGGTGGGTGAATCCTCTTTTGGGGAGGGTCGAGAGGCCTAGTAGGTGGTTGCCAAACCTAGGTGTGATCACATAAATTATTAGCGTAGGTGTACGAGGCTAGAAGTGGAGGGAAGCGTAGGAATAAAGGAGTTTTTGAGGGTAGAACATAGGGTTGACGTGGGCTATCAGAAGCCATAACCAGAGCCACCAAATCTCAGGTTACACTGCACAGAGCCGAGGAGGAGACGGGCAAATGAATTCTGCTAAAAGGTATGTTTTTTGTTCCTCCATGTTTGATGTTGTTTGCTAGGTGATGGTCTAGTTTGGGACAAAGTTTGTTTGGCATCTTAAGTAACGTTTGGAGGGAAGTTAGTAGATGCCTAATGTGCCCTAAGCTCAACATTTGTAAAGGATAACGAGGCTAGTAGAAGGGCAGGTCATTTGGAGCCTAGGGTTGACCCTTTGAAGGAGAAAAGGGTAGCCAAGAGGGATAGATTACAAGCCCTAGTTCAGTGGAGTTTCAAAGGTATTCTTCAATGAGAGTGGGCAACCTCCATTGCCCTAATACTTGTCTCTTTTAGAGAAACAATGGAGCAAGTAGTGGGAAACATCAAAGAAGTCCTTATATGTTGACATCCCTGGTGGACTAAGGAGCAACTAGAGGGCATAAGTGTTTGGAGCCAAGTTCAGTGACCTAAAGGAGTTGTGCTCGCTGATAGAGGTAGATTTATGAGCTACAAATTGGGAACGGAAAGGACCGCATCAGTGTTCAAGGTACGTGGACCAAAAATACTGTGGATGCACATCAACAGAACTAGGTCAATTATATCTTGTTCAAGGCATATTGATTATCATAGTTGTTGATATCAATCCCTAGTTGTCTTGTATCAGGGCATATTGTATAACGGTTGTGATCCTTGGTACGAGAGCTCTAGACTGTTGGATTAAATTTTTTTAATATAACAATGTTTGGTTGAAAAAGTTAAAAATTGTGTATTGTGTTTACTCCGTTGTGCAAAGTAGGATTGTTGTGGCATTTGAGTGTGTTTGTGTTAAAGATTCTAAGATTCAAATCATATTCTTCAGTGCCATGGAAATTCAATAAGAAATGGCCGAGGGGAGAGGGGTAATGATTTGTGAGAAATAAATAAAGAAAAAAGAGAAAATAAAATAGAGAAATATAAACTAAAGAAGTCAAAATGAAAGGAAAGAAGTTGATTGTAAACACACAAAAATACACGCTTGACAAAGAAACTCGATGAAGTACCCAAGTGTATTTGCAGCAGTATGAACAATCGACTGATATTAAAAAATTAGAAAAGGACAAGAGACAAAGGAGGGGACAAGAAATAAGGGACCATAAATTTAGCCAAAGATTAAGAACTTGAGATCGTGAGTGTGAGAGTGATGATGCGCGAGACTCATCTGATGGTAGTGCTCAACACCCAAATCGAGAGGTGTTGCATCACCTACTTCAAAAGAAGCAACAATATACAATTAAGCCCTGGGAGGTAGGTAGATAGCATGGAAGTCAATGAATTTCGCCCAACATTTCCCCATTTCCCCATCGTAGTAATGACAAGGCATGTTTTTAGAGAGTTCTTCCAGCAAAGAGTTCACATCAATACAAAGCCATCCATAGTTTGGTATAGAAGGGATGAGTAGGGAAATTTGAGAGATCAAATTAAGATCAAACTTTCTGCAGTGAACCAAACTTGGGTAGATAATCAAGAAAATGAAGAATTACTTCTCCACATTTGAAATATCACGAACATAATCCTTGCCACAATCGTTATCTACTGAAGAAGAAGAAGATAGCCTAGATGACGAATCATCACAACACCCTACAAACCAGTTTGTCAAATATATAGACAAAGGGTGTCAAACCAATGACACATTGACAAATTTTTGAATAATCGAAGACGAAGAGAAAGAAAATAACCCACATATAACATGCTTACCAGCGGTCGAGACTGATAAGTTGGACAAATTGACCAATACTAAGGAACCAGAAAAGACTCAACCTAATCTAGGGGGCTCCAGAGACACACATAGGACAAAGAGGGTTTATGGAAGCTTGAAAATAAAAGTGATCAAAATGATTTCGAACTAGGACCAGAGCGTAGATCTCGTCGTCCTGATCATAGTGGTGCAAACGGTTCGTCAATCCGAGCTTGTATGAGGGAGAACGAGCCAATCAACATTTTGTTTGACTTTTGCTAACTGGGCAAGCTTAATGGAGACACAAATTCGAAGTTTTCCGACAGATGGAATCCGGCCAACTCCGGCCAGATTCTGGGAAAATTTGTGGCCTATTTAATTTGACTCCTTCAGTCAAATTTTGGAATTTTTGAAATGGCCTTATTATTATTTATTATAATATTATATATATATATTAATATATATATATATATATATATATATATATATGATGGTGGTGGGCCACCACCCTACACCTCTCCATATAAATAAGAGCATACGTGAATCACATTTTTATGTGGAGGCCGGTGGGGATTGAACCTGCCCGGCCCACGTGGGCCAGCCCCCACCGGGCGACCCCATGTACTAATCCACGCCATTTAATATATAACTAAACAACCAAACAACTGCGCCTTAAATTAATGCATTACGGAGGGTGGTTATGGGGTGGGCCACCCAATGCGGACTCGACCCCCTAACAAAGAAAATATTTTGTGGTTTAAACAAACGGTGTATTAATATGGAGGGGTTGGGGTTTGACCACACAACCTCCTCCTTATAACTCGAGATTTTTACCACAACACCAAACGATTTTTGATAAACTTCCCCCAAAAATTGATATAGACCCTTATTTCATCAGTGCACTCAAGCATGGAGGAGCAGGAGTGCGCATGGAAATCAAGACGATAACTTTTTAATTAATTTATTGCAGGGGGAACCATAATTGAGCAATTCTCAAAAGGGTGAAATTTTTGCAGTGTCCAAATTGGACAAATTTTATGTCGATCTTACACCTCTCAGCGACACGAACCTGATGGCGCAGGCAGTGTGCTAATTTGAGCAGCAAATTTGCAGAGGGCCGGGAGGAGGGAATCTTTGAGAAATCTAAGGGGAATCTAAAAGATTCCTTAAGCCCCAGAGTTCCACTTTCTCAGAATTTAGAAATTTGACAGTTGATTTTGCACTATTCGACACCACAAATTTGATGGTGTATTCAAATTTTCCATTTTCTCATTTCATTTTTCGGCTACTTTTCAAAGTGGAGTGCAGGTGTCAGCGTTCAGGTGCGAGCAACAATTCCATGTGATTCGACGCCGTGAGATCGATGCTACGAACAACTTCAGCAGCTTGACATCTTTTTCTTCAGATGGCCTCGGAATGTGAGGTATATGCAGCGTGTTCATGTACTTCTTTTGCTATGCATTGTACTGCATAGATCCCTGTTTGATATTTGATGTGGGATTTTGTTTTCTTCCTTGCTACATGATTCTTGCTTGATGTGACGCGGAATCATTTGTGGATGTACTCATTGTCATGATTTGTCATGTTTTTGTTGAGATCCATTTGTTGTATGTTGTTGGGATACTCATGTGTCGTCGTGTATGATTGCATTGAGATCCTTTTTATGCCATGTTGGCAGGATGCTCATCATGCATGAGTTTATGTCATACTGATAGAAATCCTTTTTGAATGAGAGTTCCTACAGTGGAATGTCTCTTGGATCCACTCCTACATGAGGGCATTTTCCTTGTATGATAGTGACATCACCTCTTATGTACATCATCACTATTGAAAACACTTAATGTAGCAGCCTACACCATCTTGACATCGGGGCCTGGAGATGTAGTCCCTCCTGGATGAACTCCATTATCAACATCTTGTTATTTCATGTGCTGATGATTGTCATGTTCCTCTTCTTTACAACATGCAGATGTATTCATTTATGTTCTTCTAAAAATGCAATTTAACACATCACGAAAGTAAAATGTCTTGGAGGGTCCTTTGTCACACCCAGACCTGGATCAAGTGGTATTAGAGTGGTCTTTGCGTGGATGTTAATTGCAAGCGTGAACAATGGAATGTGTAGCGGTAGAGGAGGAAAAAGCGATGTACAAGACCATGCTCAAAATTTCAAAAAGGGTGGAAATAATGTATGAAACTCTACAAAAAGAGACAGAGGAAAATGAGTGATTGCAACTTCAATTGTGAGCCATGGAAGAGGCCCTGGAAGAATTGAGGCGCAACAACCAGAATCTTGAAACAGAGAACGTTGAATGGAAAATGCTTCTACATGAAGAGAAAGAGGAAAAACAAAGTTTGCTACGACAGTTGCAAGCTAAGGACGAGGCCTTGGAAAAAATGCAACGTGACCCATGTGAGGTAAAAAGTAGTTCTCCGCCTTCATGTATGTGTCTTGATGATGATTTCACTATTTTTGAAAATCATACCGGAGTAATTGGCTCCAAACTGTTGAAGAGAATGGGGTATGAAAGAAAAGGATTGGACGTTAATGGCCAAGGCATTGTCAACCCCATCAAAGTAGAAGAATTACCCCGTCAAGCAGGACTTGGGTATGTCAGAAAGGAAGTTGGGGAATGCGCCGAGACAGTTAGCGAACCACCAACAACCGATAATGAAAAACCCCAATCAATTCTTTCCAAATTGACAGAGGAGGTAAAAGATGTTGATTCCCTTCCAGTTTCGTCTTCACATAGTATGATTTCTGTTTGAGATGTGGAGATACCAATTATAGGGACAAACATAAGGCTCCTTACCAAGACGAGGCACGAGGAGGAAAACGAACTTGGTGCTAATAACCAAGGCATAACTCAAGCATTGAAGGTTGTGCAGAGACCTCAATTTGCAGGCATGGGATACACCAAAGGAGAATGCTCGAAGGTGTCAGATTCTTCTGAGACATTGTCAAAATCGTCAAGGAAAGAGAATGATGGGAACACATCCCCATTATCCCATGGCAATGCCCACGGCAGGGAAATCACTGAGGCAAGATCTCATCGCCATACTTACACCAGAGATGACAAAGAAAGGTATAACCAGTTTCGACATTCGAATGTTCATTTCGATTATAATCATGTGTTTAATGATGAACATAAATCAAGACATCGAAAAACATGTACCTTTTGTGGATTACTTATCCATACATTTTCTAAGTGTTGAAAAAGAATAATAGCACAAAACATGAGGAGGCATGAAAGACCCTCTCGACAGCAGGGAAAGAAACATGCCAAGCAAATATGGAGGAAGAAAACCTATTACAGTCATTGCGACAGAAGTGGTCATCAAAGAGCCACTTGTTGGAGGCTCCATCCAAAGTAGTGCCTTAAAAACAAAGTGTCGATGCATGAACAAGGTGAAACAATTGTTTGACAAGAAAAACTACCATAGGGGGATGACCCATTCACGTTGATAAGTGAAAAATGGTTTCTAGATATGCTAGCTTGTCATGGTCATGCTTTTGTAAATCATTTGTTGCATTTTAAAATGTAAAAGTGATGATGTGTTTTCCATCACTTGTTCAGCAACAATGATGTCTGGTCTTATTTCGTGTTGCATTTTACACTCGGAAAGAGATGTTGTGTTCCATCACTTGTCAAAGAAAAATAGTGTTTGGCCTTATCTTTGTAAATCATGTGTTGCAGTGATGATGTGTTTTCCATCACTTGTTGAAGCAACGATGATATGTTGGCCTTGTTTTCGTAGTTGGGGTATTGCAGCGATTTTGATGTAAACTTGACTACCAAGTATGTGTTATAGACTCGTGGAAAGTATAGAATGCTTGGGTCATTAGTTGGTCATGAAAGTCAAGCATGTAATTTGCAAAACAATGTACTACAGGTTGCAGAGGTTTCAGGTGCCGTCTCACCGCTTAAGGCTCCAAAGAACAAAGGTGAAAGAGATGGGAGAGAGGCTTTTCAAGATGCTTGTGATGTAGACAAGGTATAGAGAAGTTGTAGATTATTTTTCATGCTTTTGGAGGACCAAAATCTCCCTAGTGGGGAGGATTGATCTAGGTGGCTCTAGAGACACACACATGACAAATAGGGCTTATGGAAGCTCGAAAATCAAAGTGATCAAAATGTTTTTGAACTAGGACTAGAGCATAGATTTTGTCGTCTTGATCGCAGCAGTGCTAACGGTTCGTCAATCCGAGCTCGTATGAGGGAGAATGAGCTAGTCAAAGTTTTGGATGACTTTTGTTCACTGGGTAGGCTTAATGGAGACACAATTTGGAAGTTTTCCGGCAGACGGAATCCAGCCAAATCCGGTGAGATTCGGGCCGAATTTGTGGTATGTTTAATTTGACTCCTTTGGTCAAATTTTGGAATTTTAGAAATGGCCTTATATTATATTAAAAATATATATATATATATATAATATAATATTATATATATATATATATATATATATATAATATATAAGAAGTGGTGGCCCACCCGCCCCCCCCACCCCATTCCTCTCCATATAAAATAAGAGCAACGTGAATACATTTTTGTGGAGAGCTGGCGGGATTAAACCTGCTGACCCACATGCGCTGGCCCCCACTGGGTGGCCCCACGTACCAATCCACACCATTTAATATATAACCAAACAACAAAACAAACAACAAAACAAATTGTGCCTTAAATTAATGCATTAGGGAGGGTGGTTATGGGGCGAGCCGCCCAATGCACCTGAGCCCCCAACAAAGCAAATATTTTGTGGTTTAAACAAATGGTGTATTAATATGGAGGGGTTGGGGTTTGACCACCTGACCTCCTCCTTATAATTCAGGATTTTTACCACAACACCAAATGATTTTTTGATAAACTTTGCCCAAAAATTGATATAAACCCTCATTTCGTCAATGCGCTCAGGCATGGAGGAGTAAGAGTGCGAACGGAAATCGAGGCGATAATTTTTTAATTTATTTATCGCAGGTGGAACCATGATTGAGCAAAATTCTCAGGAGGGTGAAATTTTTGCAGTGTCCAAATTAGACAAATTTTATGTCGATCTTACACCTCTTAGCGACACAAACCCAACGACATGATTAGTTTCTTGATCTAAGAAGAAGATTTGCAGAGGACCCAGAGGAGGGAATCTTTGAGGAATCTAGGGGGAATCTAAAAGATTCCTTAAGCCCCAGATTTCCACTTTCCCATAATTCAGAAATTTGACAGTCGATTTTGCACTATTCGACGCCACAAATGTGATGGTGTGTTCAAATTTTCCATTTGCTCATTTCATTTTTTGACCACTGTTCAAAGTGGAGTGCAAGTGTCAGCGTTCATGTGTGAGCAGCCATTCCATGCGATTCGACATTGTGAAATCGATGGGCTGAACAACTTCAACAGCTTGAGATCCTTTTCTTCAAATGGCCCCAGGATGTGAGGTATATGCAATGTGTTCATGTACTTATTTTTCTATGCATTGTGCTGCACAGATCCCTGTGTGATGTTTGATGTGGGATCTTGTTTTCTTCCTTGCTACAGGATTACTGCTTGATGTGATACAGAATCATTTGTGGGATGTATTGGTTGTCATGATTCGTCATGTTTTTGTTGAGATCGCTTTGTTGTATGTTGTTGGGATACTCATGTGTCGTCATGTATGATTGCATTGAGATCCCTTTTATGCCATGTTGGCGGGATGCTCATCATGCATGATTTTATGTCAAACTGATAGGAGTCTTTTTTGAAAGAGAGTTCCTGCAGTGGAACGTCTCTTGGAGCCACTCCTACGTGAGAGAATTTTCCTTTTATGATAACAACATCACCTCTTATGTACATCATCACTATTGAGAGCACTTAATGTAGTGGCCTACACCATCTTGACATCGGGGCCAGGAGACGTAGTCCCTCCTGGACGAACTCCGTTATCAACATCTTGTTATTTCATGTGCTGATGATTGTCATGTTTCTCTTCTTTACAACATGTAGATGTATTCATTTATGTTATTCTAAAAATGCAATTTAACACATCAGGAAAGGAAAAGGTCTTGGAAGGGTCCTTTGTCACACCCGGACCTGGATCACAACCTCATATAGAAAAAATGAGATTGAACCACATCCCCCTCCATGATGGTGATAAGGACCCAAAGAAACATTGGTTTGTTTGCGAGAAGTTTTGGATTTCCAATGATATCACTGGCAAAGATAAACATATGGCCCAATTTGCAGCAACTCTTCAAAATACAACCCTCACCTAGTTCATGAACCTCACAAAAATCAACAAAAAAGTAAACATGATATCAAGACAAACTTATTTTCCTTCTTTAAAGTGCAAGCTGTCAAACATCTTGCAACACAAAAATAAAACAATGTCCACTTGAAACAATTAGGGAATATGATAAAAGGTTCAAGGATTTTCTAGGTCAAATCCCTTACATTATTGATGAAGCCCTACTGGTGCAATGGTACATTGCTGGATTGCTGTAGAAAATCAGAGAGCCCCTAAGAATGCATGAAGTTCAAACTTGTGAAGAAGCCCTAAAAATGGCTCAACACATCGAGACAAAGAATGAAGGGAAATCAAGTTCCCTATTGACTAACATTAAATTGGAAGAGAAAATTGAATAATTATAGTGGTCTTTGTTGACTCTATCCATGTAGAAAAACAATATCTAGTGCACTAATTGGAGAAGCGAAGGGCATGCTAAAGACAATTGTAAATTCACCGACTAAATTGATTAAGATGTTCATCGAGTACAGACATATACACATTGTGATATCTGCCAAGTTACATCAAAACACAACATTAGAGAATGCCAATACAATCTATGGAATGTTAAACTTGAATGGTGTGGCATTTGCGAGGATAACAATCATTTTATGCAAGTATGTCAGTTAAATGCTAAAAGTAAGCCCAACTATCATGCCATCTATCACACTAAGGAGTTAGATCAGTTTGATGACCCACCCATGCAAGGAGGAAGAAGAAATGGCAAAGGTGGATATGGTGGACATCGAGGAGGTTATAATGGTTGAGGTCATGGTCGAGGTCGAGGTCGAAGATGAGGAAGAGTATATTTCTTTACTTGTTGGTAAGAAAGCCACATAATGCCTAGGTGACCTTTGAAGGAAAAAATTGATTTATGATTCTGCAATATGTGTGGCTTGTGTGATGATTCTCTAGAATATTGCCCCAAAATTTTGGAAAAAATATGAAATAAACAAGTTGTCAATCTATTACATATTTTTCCCAAAGCGGGAGGTTTTAAACTTGAAAAACCTCCATGTTGTCACTAGATTGGGAGCAGGTCAAGAGAACACTTTAAGAAACCAACAAATCCTTCGACCACCCAATAATACTGCCACATACCCAAACATGCAACGTCACAATGATTCTATGGAGAATGTAGTTGAGTTCTTTAGGAACGAAGTTGGTCAACAAAGGCCGGCATGTTGGAAAATGAATAATAACAACATTTTATACTTAGCATTTTTCTTCATGACATTTACTTGTGATATTAAATTCTTCTCGTCATTGTTATGCTTATGTTCTCATCATCAAATAAATGGCAAAACAATAATGATCACATGAACAAAAGATATAGGCTCCAAGCTAGGGAAAAACCCCTCAATGGGGAGAACCCAAAAGAACTCTTTTCTTATAGAATAAATCCAAAGGAGACTTCCAAGATCTAAAAACAAGACCCTTAACTTCCTACAATAGATAAGAAGACCAACCATATAACCCAAGAGATCTTCAAGGACATCATCATTGGAATTCACCATAAAAATGATCTCTTAGTCATTTTAGACCCAAGGTAAGCCTAGGTCTCTTATAAGACAAAGCATCCCTCCTATGCATGCCCTTGACCCTCTTACAAACATTCGCACTTCCTCTAAACTGTAGAAATCAAGCTAAAGAATGCAAG
Organism: Pinus taeda; assembly: GCA_000404065.3. Taxonomy (NCBI): domain Eukaryota; kingdom Viridiplantae; phylum Streptophyta; class Pinopsida; order Pinales; family Pinaceae; genus Pinus; species Pinus taeda. Next base: position 187,138 of record APFE030211477.1, read on the forward strand.
CTTCTTGTCTGCCCTAGTGGAGAGCGAAGTCATCCCTTTTTATAGTATGGCTCTTCAAGCCTACTTAAGGCCAACTTTACTTGTTTGCTGACTTGATCCCTTTCAGAGTATCTAGGATCTTCTACAATACAAAATAATGTTTATTTCTTTGACACATGTGCCAATAAGGGCCTTTTTACAACGTAACAATGACCTTTGACTCATGAAAAAAACTATAAGCATACAATGGATGCTTTGACCTATTGACCATTGACGAAAGCAAGAAACCCATGTTTTATAAATAATTTTCTTTCTTATTTTGATCAATACATAAGGATTACATCATTACATGAGTCAAATGATAATTACTAAGATGTTATACTTGAAAATTTTCTAGAATCATTGAAGGAAAAACAATATGTTGGTCACCTAGTTGAACTTTTAAATATACTTAAAAATTGTAACAATGATATAAATCAATGTAAATATTGTGCCAACTCTCTCAAGGAAAACATTTGGATGACTACAATCCCTAAGTGGACTTGAATATAAATGGATATGTTGACCCTGCCGCCTATACCTACCTACAAGTCAGTGAGAAAAGCCTTCAACCCCACAAGGTGTGGTTGGTGGCAGGGAATTCAGAGAAGGGGCTGTCACACTAATCCCAACTCTCTCCGTTTGAGCTATCTCCTAGGTTAGCTAAGGGGGGTGGTCCCTAATGAAAAGGTAAGCTAAAAACAAAGATGCGAGTTTCTAGGAGAATTGTTAGAGTTAAATAGATTATTTATTTAAGATTTATAAGAAAAACCTGATATGAGCAATAGCCATAAACACATAAGATAAGCATGAAACACATAAACAACCAGTGCAAAGCATTGCTCTTTAAGAAATGAAATTTTTTATTTTATCTTTTATTTGCTTAGAATGAAGTCAAATGTTTTCAAATTAAAGCCCAAATAACCTTGGACTTGGGTTTCCAAATGGAAAGGGGTTACTTAGCTTATGCTTTAGCTTTCTTCTTCAAACTTGAATTACCTCCAGGAACACCTGTAGGACAGCAAGCAAAAGAGTTAGCATGCAAAAGAAATAGGGCCTCAAATGCTAGATAAAACCAATATGCACACAAATGAAAGAAGAAAATATGTGATAATTTTTCAAGATAGAAAATAAGCAAAGGGCTCAAGAAACCCCCTCTTGAGTAAATATTTTGATGTCTTATGAGATTGTTGGCTTGAACAACTTGTGGGACCTTTGATATCCTTGGAGGTGACTATTCCAACCGAAGAAGTCCTCACACTCCAATAGAGTTGGTAACCTGTCCTTAAATAAAAAATGCCTGCAAACCAATTGTTAGTGCAAAAGAGACTTGGCATATAGAGACCAAGTTGAGCTTGTCATTGAACCGACAATGACAAGCTACAACGAGAGCACAAAATATACCAAGCCCAAAGGAGATTTGAGATCGCTGCAAATCTCTCCTCCCTAGACAATAATGCCTTCAGGCAAATGCACAAAGAAAAATAACTAGATAGCAAATGTAAAATCAAATGAATAATAACATCAAACGACACAGGTATACCTCATCAACCAAAGAGTGCACCACAAGAGAAGCTAGTAACCCCAAAGGCTTTTATTTATTTATATGAAAGATGAGTACAAAATCCAACAGAGTCTTCGCAAGCCCAACAGCTCGTTCTATGATTACAAATGAGAGCTCAAAACTCATATAAATAAGAAAATGGGAGATGACCCCAAGGCAAATTCCAATGACAAGTGTAACAATGGTGAAGATCTCAATGCTTCAACGAATTTCCAAGTGGCTGCTTGACTGTCCATCGAATATCTCTTTAAGCTGCCAGCGTATCCCCTTAACTGATATACGCATTACTTTGATTAGATAATTGTGAAACTTAGTGGGAGTAAGTAGGAAAAATATCCCACTCAACTAGCTGTTAACCCAAACATATGAAACAGTGATAAACACGTGTTACATTTGGCTGTCTATAAGCTAGAGTAGACTGTTGCGTATAAACTTCTTTTGGCTGGCAGTAACATATCCCTGCTGATCCCATTGGCTGATATGTATGTGAGTGGGAGACAAGTGGGAGTAAGTGGGGGACAAGAACTGTCCCATGTGGCAGTTCTGTCCCACTCAAACCTTTCCAAATCCGTGAGCTTAATGATGCACAAACTGCTGCGTATAAACCTCACTGCTCCATGAGTTTTAGTGGGGGACAAGTGGGAGACGAAGTCTATCCCATGTGGCAGTTTTGTCCCCACTCAAACCTTTCCAAATCCGTGAAATATCCACTCAACTTTTCCTTTACGAATTCTCTTAAACTGAATTTTACGCCTGCTGAGTGGATAATTAGGAACTCTTTGACTGGCTGTTGACTTTGTCATTCTAATGTGGCTTCCATGTCACTATTTCCCCCACAAACTTTTAATCTGCACCAACATATTGAAATAAATAAAATTATTTGAACTTTAGCCATATAAAATATTTCAACGTTGCCTCTTTAACTTAACATTGGACCATTTGACTTGCCACTTGGAACTTTGACTGACTTTCCTCCATGTGGTGGGCCCCACATTGCTGCTACATCACCCTTGATATTCCTTTAACTTTCCATGTCAAAATTTGATTTATTTTGACTTTGGAAAAATTTATAAATTTTTCCAATTATTCATTTTTTTGAATTTTTCATTCTTTTGCTGCTGGTCACTTGAAAAATGGGCAGTTGAGGACGACTCTCCAAGTCATTTTTGACCCCCAAAGTGGTGTCTAGGATAATTCTGGCTTGAGATAGATTTTGAGTAGTCATACGCCCCAAGGACATTTTCCTAAGGGCCACTTATTTATTTCCTTACATAGAAAATAATTAAAAAATCCCGTTTTGCGGGAAATTTTTAACTTATTAAAAAAATGCGCTACTTAGACCTAGCCAAATTCCACGACACTTTTTGTGTCTAGTATGGTATATTACATCGACTCTAGGAAAACTAGATGTGTCAGGTTGGTTCGAATCTTTCAGAACCGTCACTCGTTTGGGGTAAAATAGTGAAAAATTCCAGAAAATTATCGTGCCTCTGAAAAGAAGGAATATTAACCGGAATAAAATCAAAACACTCCAAGTTGTACTCTTGTTGCTGATCGAGTTCCCACCATCCGTAGGCCTGTTCCAATTGCAAGAACTCATCATACTAGCATCACTTATTACAATTCCCCGCAGGGTGTGGAATCTGGGTACAAGAAAGATGATGAGAAGATAGAAGTAGAGTTAAAAAAAAACTCTGTTGACTGATGACATATGATGGTACAAGTGTCCTCTGGATCTTCCTTGGGCATGGAGTCTTCATATAATCATCAGGTGCCACTCTAGTGGTCAACATGATACACGGTAAAACAAGTTGTAGTCAATTTTGGTTCACAAGTAAATATCCTTGAAAGTGAAACATTGATAAATTTAGGAAGGTCCACTCTCCAAAGAATGACCAACTATCTCAAAATTGCAGATCGAGGATTCATTAAGCCAATTATAATAGTCCAACAAGTTAAAACATCAAACATGGGGATTCCAACCTTCGTCGATTTTGAAGTCATCAACTTAGTCAATGTAATACTTGCTTACCCAGCTCTGGTCGGAACACTGTGGGGCCAAAGAATGAAGTCTACGGTTTCCTTAGAAAAAGATAGGAATAAATTAAAATGGAATAGGAAAAAGATCATAATACCTCTTGACCCTCGCAAAGGAAAACCATGGGTTGAACCCTAGGAAGATGACACTGAAACAAGGAGGTTGTATCAAATTTTTCACGAGGACAAAGATAATGTGGATCCCAACACTTTTGGAAAAAATTTGTCAAGGTCCCCTCTCTCTATTGGTCAAAAGTCAGACACCAATTTGTATGAGTGGCAAATCGAAAATTACGAATCCAAGGAAAAATAATGTTGGTTGATAGAAGCTATGTTGACCAAAAATATTCGACCTTGCTATGCTATAAATGTAGTACTTATTATTCAACAAAGGAAACTTAAGTAAACTCTAACACTACTGCCCTTTGACTTAAGCAAGGATTCTAGTGCCCCTCACATATTTAAAGAATGAGATTCTCACCTGTATCATGTATAACAAGTAACCAAAGCTATCGAAGAACAAGGGATAATTCAAACCATAGTTTGAACTTTTATTGGACAAGTATCTCAGTGGTGGGACACCCACGCTTCACGACTTCATACACGAACTACAAAAACTTATTTTATAGAAAGATTTGGAGGACACAAAGTGGCAGCACAAGAAAATATCCTAGTATTTAAACCTAGACAATACCCTATCTTGCATATTTAGACTTGTGAATCAAAGTTGTGAAGAATCGGGTATGTTACTGTTCAAACTAGCAGGGACCCCAAGAAGGGGGTCCTATAGGGAAACTACTAGATCACGGTAAACAATGGAATGATAGCTCACTGTCACCTTAGCTAAGGCTCCCTGCTTTTTACATACTTTCACTCATGGGAGGAGACCCGATATAATGAGGATCACAAAGATGAATGGATGAGTGATAGGGTGAAAGGTGATCCTAGAAGCCTATTCATAGGAGAGGCCCAAAAGTATGGCTTACATGCTTGGAAAGCAAGATGAAAATCTCTCTAAGAAGGCATTAGGGGAATTCCAAGCAATTGGGTTTTGAGTATATGACTTGTCAAGGAGATTCCTAGCACCAAAAATCCTTGTGGAAACTTGGATTCCAAGTGGTCGTTGTGGATTGATCTTTAAAATGTTATGGGACAACACGAGGCCAAGTTGTTCCCAAAATTAGGTCAAGGGGATGGAATCGATCAACCAAGGGTGTGTTTGAACTAATTGAGAGGGAGAAAGGGATTAAAGGAGAATTTTTCTTTGAATCTAATGCAATAATCCCAATGAAGTCACCAGCCAAGGGAAACCTAGGGAAAGAAATAATCCTCAAGCTAGGGCTTGCAATATCTCGAGATCTACTGTCGGATTTGCTTCAAATTTGGAGGACCTTTAGAGAAAACTCCAGTGTAGTTGTGGACCAAAAATCAAAGTATTTTGATGGGCTAGATCGTGAGATAAGTGACGCCCTGGGTGACCTATGTAGGCTAGGCCTAGAAAGAAAGGGAGAAGGTGAGAAAAATATGCTTTAAGGTTATCACCTATGGAATACCAATGCATATTCCTTTGGGAGAAATGGATTCAAGAAGATTCCAATGATTAAGATGGTTTCATTCAGTCAAGGAGGCCTCTAGAACAATTTCGCATGACAGTTAGGGCATTAGGAAAATTGCTTCAAGGTCTTTATACTTCAATGTGCAATATGTGATGACTTATCAATATAAATTTCAATGAAATATCTCTAGGAACATTCACTTATTCGAACATGGCGCATAACATATGCAACGCTAATAAAACACAAGTTTACACCCTTTCACCAAAGAAAATCAACAAAATTTCATCCTAGTATAGCGAAAATCCCAACATCATTTATGTGGCATAGAAAATAATGAAAAAATAACATTAAAAGAGCAATTACATGTGAGAACAAGTATATCCAATAATCATCATATGCGAATATAGAAGCTCCAAGACAAAATGAAAATATCTAGACATCAAAATTCATTCATCCATCCAATTTCGTCCTCCAAAACGAATAACAAGAAACTCTTAAGAGAGAATGATCAATCCAAGTGATGATGATCAAATGATTCCATCACACTTCTATTTATACACTTCCTAATGAATTCAATTTAGCTAATTAGGCCTAATTTAGCCACTAGAATAAAATAATGTGCACAGTAACACTAACTTTTGCTGACAAGGCCATGAAATAGCTCAATAATACATGAATAAGCCTCTCAAGAGGGTCGAATGATCAACTGAGTGAGTCATTGGGCCTTTGACAAGGCATAAAGAATTCCAAAGGGTGCCATGATGTAGAAATGGACTCCAAACATAGTGGACAAGGGGTTGGCCTGTTGTTTTCCAAGCAAAAAACATGTGGTGCAACTAAGTGTGTGTGGAGGCACAAGGTCATCCTCATGGGTCTCCAAATGTATCATAAGTTCTTGTATGCGATATGTAAGGGCTGAATTGATGACATAATCCATGCCTCTACAACTGGGAACAACCCTCTGGACCCTGGAACATCTACTAAGTGTATGGTGCATCTGTGGAGCTGAATGGGCATGGTGAACCATGTGCATCATCCTTATCCAAAAGGTGGAATAGGAGCAATCAACAGATGTTTCTAGGGATCCATGAAGTAATCTCGTATATGGTGGAGGCCCATGGATCTCAACACTCACCCTACAAGTGCCAATGTTGCCCTCTGGAGGGCTAGGACCGTGTATAGGGAAACTAAGCCCCAAATGGAAATCCTCTTGCAACCCTACATAAGATCCAATGCGTCCCCTTTCCCTCCAATACAACAAATCATTAGAATCATCAAGTAAAAGATCTGACAAGTCATGGAACCAGTGGGGCACTTCATGGTGGCACACCCTTCCATAGTGGGCTTTGGCATGTATAAGTGTCTCCAAGCTCAATATGGGGTTAGCCAGGGACACTATTAAGTGGTTTCAACCTCTAAAGGGGGTGACGTGTCCATGGTGCATCCTTCAAGTGGTAGGTGGAAAATGATATAATAATGGAATGGAGTGGGGATCAGGGGAAACATCCATGCCACATGTCAAGCTGCAAGGGTAGCTATAATAAGGGAAGGCCATATCTAGGTATATAAGTGTAGGAGGGAGCAAATCATGGTACATGAGTTACCTCGACCTTTGTTTTTCCACCCTGCTTCATATTCCCTTTGCCTTTTATTGGTTTTTCTTCATAACTGCTCGGGGCTCCAAGGGATGGAGAGCATGAAGTGTGAGATGTAGTAGTGAATATCCCCTTAGTGTGGGGTGGTTCAATTCCCACCATGGGTTGGGACAATCATGGCTTCCTTAATGATAGAGGGCACTCATGTAGGGCCCATAGAAACCAAGGTGGTGGCCATGGGTAAGGGGTAGAGCTCATGTTTGGATTTTGCCCACGTGCTAAATTTTTATGTCCCAACCATATTTTGCATATTGTGGTACATTTCCTGTTGAAAGTGGCCAAATTATGCTTTTACATTTATTTTTTGTTGCATCAACCTACAAGGCATCGTTTCAAGCTCGATCCAAGGTGTGGACAATGGAAGGGGAATGCTAACCCTATGTGGACCCAGTGGACACATGTCAACCTAGATGGGAAAATAGATGAATGGGGGTAAAATGAGTGGAAGGGGAGTGGTGTAGGTGGTATCAGGAAGCAGGATCATGCAACTAAAATTGGGATTTCCCATGTAATGCCGACCCAAATGGTCAGTAAAGGAGACCCCATGGGACTAGGATACAAGGGTAACCACAAAATTGGGTAGTGGAGACAAGAATATAAGCCTAACCCACTCTTTCCACCGAACTCCCCCACCAATCTATTTCCAAAAGTTGCCATGACAAGTAAGGAAAATTACTCAATTATACCAATGAAAAGCCATACTTTTAGGGTCGGAAGGCCCACATTCAAACATACATTAATGACAAGTGGTTGAAGGACCACATAACAGGCTCAGGGGGTAGAGAAAATGGCACATTGAGCTATCTAGTGGCTATAAGGGGTTGTTGGCTGTCGGTTGGAGACCATCTAGGAGAAAACATTTATCCCATACACACTACCCACAAGTGGTGGGTAACATTTGACTCCAACTAGGATATGAGCTCTCGGAAAAGTGTGCGAAGCTACTCGAACAGGAGATCATGAGAACACCAACAATCTCTTGGTTACCGTAGACCTGTTATCTTCACATACAAATACAAGCACACATGGCAACATGTTTTTGTGGTGTCTTATGATCTCCCATTCTTAGTATTATGTTGTAAAAATAAACAAAAAAGAAAATATATGCAAATTTAATCTAAATGCAAATTAATCTATCATGAGAAATATCATATGATGTTAGTTCTAATGAGAAAATCAACATGCAATGCATCCTATCCTAACATGCATCTAATAAAGCTAATACTAAGTGTAATCATAAAGCTAGTGCAACCAACATATCATCATAGCAATATACATATACCTGCCAGTATGATTACTCATGTAGCAAATCACAAATCGAATGTGGACATAGTCACATGGAGGATGAAGCGGGTGGGAGGCAGGAAAATATGATCTCCATTCGCAGTAAAGGGAAGTCCTAGGAGAAAGAAAATAAGTCAATCTAGAAGTGTCGAGCTTTCCTTCCAAGTACACAATGGTGGAATGAATTGTTATCCTTAATAACTTCCTATCACAGTCATTACTCATAATATTGTGCTTTTTAGTTGCCATAAGGTTGTGATGAGAGGGGAGCGATGGGTGGGGGAAAGAAGGAGTGCAACAAATAGTTTTCTTGAGGTGATGGTCACATTAGAGAGGGGAGGTCATGAAGTGATAAAAACCATGTGGGTGTGTCCAAGGAGGTAAAGTATAATTAATGAGGGGCTCTTCCTCGACACTATACTCGGAATGGGGAAAGGGCTCACGGTCACTTGAGATCACATGACAAGGGGTGAGGGAATCACATGATGAACACTCAAGCTGATGAAAAATAGAAAAGGGCAAAGGGGAGAGTGAAGTATAAACGAGATGTTTTTCCTGAAAATCTAACTCTAGAGGCTCAATTGATTGAATATACTCTCAGAATCATAAGGAAGGAAGGTATGAGCAAGGGCCTTATCAATCTTATCATTGTTGGTATCAAAGATAGGGTATTCCCAAAAGGAGAATCAATCATCTCCAACTGCTCCCTTTCATGCAAGGGAAAATGATCATTCTCCTTCCCAAGGGTGTCGATGGATATGTCATCATAAACAATGCCATGGAGAAGGGGAGGACCACTCTCAACCTCATCCTTCTTTTTAGTGTCATAAATGGGATCATAGTCAAATTGAGGACCAACAATTTCCCATTTCTCCTTGTAAATATGGAAATAATTTCCAATGTCATTTTCTAAGGGGCTAATGGGATCACCTTCCTCAAGGTTCTCAAAAGAAGAGTCATCGTGAGTAATATCCTTGAGAAAGGCAAGGTTAGTCTCAACTTCACTTTCCATATACTCATCCTTCCCAACATGTGTTTTCAAAGTCATCTTGTTCATCATGCGGACCCAATGAAGACTCATCTTCCTGCTCACCACTAAGATCCTTAAGGTTGTCTCTAACTTCTTCATCTTTACTAATGAGACCTTCCCTTCATAGGGCTTCCTCTAGGCTCTCAAAAGCAACTTCATTGGATTGGGATTTGGGTCCCTTATACTTTATGAATTTATTGAGAAATTCGATAAAAGATGAAATGATTTTAGGCTCACATGAGTCAAGCCAACCTCGATGTTTGTATTCAATAGAAGCAATAAATAGCTCCATGAGGCTATCTAGATGAACCACATTAACTTCGGAAGGATGCTTATTAAGTTTTTATATGTGGTCCATTATTGTGGATGGATCACCCTCGAATTGTAGCATATTTTGCATAAACTTCCAATCCAGGCCATTTGTGTATCCTGTAAGCCATGTGATATCCAAAGAAGGAAACCATTCATGAACCTTTTTAGAAGCCATTTCTCTTTATATATTGATATCATGGGAGTCGCCAAGGTGAACTAAAATTTCCTTAACAAGTGCTTGCTTCACATTACAAGCATTGAATTTGAAGTTCAATGAAGAATTAGGGCTTTGTTATTCCATTGGAGCTGCTAATATGATATGTCAATAATGTCGTATGAGGAACAAGACACACATATCATGTCCTTGGTAAAGGCGTCAAAATGTTATCGCTCAAACTAGCTGGGACCCCAAGAAGGGGGTCCTATAGGGAAACTACTAGGTCAAGGGAAACAATGGAGTGATAACCCACTGCCACCTTAACTAAGGCTCCATGCTCTTTACGAGATTTCATTGATGGGAGGAGACCGAGTATAATGAGGATCACAAAGATGAATGGATCAATGATAGGGTGAAAGGTGATCCTAGAAACATATTCACAAGAGAGGCTCAAATGTATGGCTTACTTGCTTGGAAAGCAAAATGAAAATCTCTCTAAGAAGGGCTTACTATATGACTTGTCAAGGAAATTCATATCCCCTAAAATCCTTATGGAAACTTAGATTCCAATTGGTCTTTGTGGATTTATCTTTAAAATGTTATGGGACCACATGGGGCCAAGTGGACCCACAATTAGGTCAAGGGGATGGAATTGATCAACCAAGGGTGTGCTTGAACTAATTGAGGGGGAGAAATGGATGAAAGGAGAAATTTTCATTGAATTTAATGCAATAATCTCAAGGAGATCACTAGCCAAGGGAAAACTAGGGCATGGAATGGTCCACCAGCTAGGGCTTGCATTATCCCGAAATCCCACTGTCGGATTTGCTTCAAATTAGGAGGGCCTCTAGAGAAAACTTCAGCGCAATTGTGGACCAAAAATCAAAGTATTTGGATGGCTAGATCGTGAGATAAGTGATGCCCTAGGTGACCTATGTATGCTAGGCCTAGAAATAAAGGGAGAAGGTGATAAAAGTATTCTTTAAGGTGATCACTTATTGAAGACCAGTGCATATTCCTTTGGGAGAAATGGAGTCAAGAAGATTCCAATTATTAAGATGGTTTCATTCAGTTAAGGAGGCCTCTAGAACAATTTCGCATGATAATTAGGGCATGAGGAAAATTACTTCAAGGTATTTATACTTCAATGTGCAATATGTGATGACTTATCAATATAAATTTAAATGAAATATCTCTAGTAACATTCACTTAGTCAAACATGGCCCGTAACATCATGCAACACTAATAAAAGACAAATTTATACCCTTTCACCAAAGAAAAACAACAAAATTTAGGCCTAGTATAGCGAAAATCCCAACATAATTGATATGACATAGAAAATAATGACAAAATAACATTAAAAGAGCAATTGCATGTGAGAAACATTATATCCAATCATCATCATATGCCAAAATAGAAGCTCCAATACAAAAATGAAGATATTCAAACATCAAAATTCATTCATCCATCCAATTGTGTCCTCCAAAAAGAATAACGAAAATATCTTAAGAGAGAATTATCAATCCAAGTGATGATGATCAAATGATTCCATCACACTTCTATTTATACACTTCCTAATTAACTCAATTTAGCTAATTAGGCCTAATTTAGCTCCTAGAATAAAATAATGTGCACAATAACACTAATTTTTGGTGACAAGCCCACCAAATAGCTCAATAATACATGAATAAGCCTCTCAAGAGGGTTGAATGATCAACGGAGTTAGTTATTGGGCCTTTGAGGAAGCCTAATGAAGTCCAAAGGGTGCCATGATGTAGAAATGGATTCCCAACATAGTGGATAAGGGGTTGGCCCCTTGTTTTCCAAGCTAAAAACCTGTGGTGCTCCAAGTGGGTGTGGGGGCACAAGGTCATCCTAGTGGTTCTCCAAATTGATCAAAAGTGCCTTAGACCATCTATAAGGGTTGAAATGATGACATAAGCCTTGCTTTTGTATCTAGGAACAATCCTCTAGACCCTGGAACATCTTCCAAGTGTATGGTGCATCTGTGGAGTCGGCTGGGCATTATGAACTAGGTGCATCATCCTCATCCAAAAGGTTGAATAGGAGTAATCAACGAACATAGCTAGGGTTCCATGAAATAATCTTGGCTATGGTGGAGGGCCATGGCTCTCAACGCTCATGCTACAAGTGCCAATGTGGCCTCTGGAGGGATAAGACCTCGTATAATGAAACCAAGCCCCAAATGGAAATCCACCTGCAATCTTGCATAAGATCCAATGCATCCCCTTACCATCGAATAAAACAAATCATTAGAATAATCAAGTAAAATATCTTACAAGTCATGGAACTAGTGGAGCACTTCATGGTGCATGCCCTTCCATAGTGGGCTTTGGCATGTCTAAGTGTCTCCAAGCTCACTAGGGGGTTAGCCAAGGACCCTTTTGGTTGGTTTTAAGCTCTAAAGGGGGTGACATGTCCATGGTGCATCCTTCAAGTGATAGGTAACAAATGATATAATAATGGAATAGAGTGGGGTTCAGGGGAAACATCCATGCCACATGTCAAGTTGGAAGGGTAATTATAACAGGGGAAGCCCATACCTGGGTATATAAGAGTAGGAAGGAATAGATCGTGATACATGAGTTACCTCGACCTTTGTTTTTCCACCCTTCTTCATATTCCTTTTAACTTTTATTTATTTTTCTTCATAACTGCTCGAGGCTCCAGGGGATGGAGAGCATGATGTGTGAAATATAGTAGTGAATACCCCCTTAAGGTGGGACTGTTCATTGCCCACGAAGGGTTGGGACAAGCATGGTTTCCTTAATGATAGAGGGGTCTCATCTACGACCCATATAAACTAGGGTGATGGCCATGGGTAAGGGGTAGAGCTCATATTTGGCTTTTGCCCACATGCTAAATTAGTATGTCTCAGCCATATTTTGGATTTTGTGGTACATTTCCTGTTGAGAGTGGCCAAATTATGCTTTTACTTTTATTTTTAGCTACATCAACCTCTGGGGCATAGTTCTAGGCCCGAACCAAGGCGTGGACAATGGGAGGGGAGGCTAACCCTATGTGGACCCGAATAGGAAAATAGATGAATGGGGGTAAAATGAGTGGAAGGGGAGTGATGTAGGTGGTATCGGGAAGCGAGGCCACACACCAGTACTAACTCGACATAGGAGTACATATTAGGAGTATATTATAAGCCAGGGATAAACCCCACAATGTGTGGAGAAACCCTTTGGTCAAATCTTCTTTTATCTTCAAAGTTCAGCAGAGAAAGAGAGAGAGAGATAGTACATTTGGAATAGAAGTCAATGCTTTGACTTATCTAGATCTAGCATAGATTATTTCGTATAACGATGAGATCAGTTGAAGACATTCTGCTTTAACTGATTCTCCAAGGTGACGGCTTCACCTATCGTAGTGCTGCATCTGGTCCACTTGTTGCACCACTGCATACTGCACCATGCTGCACTAATCATGATTATCATCATGTTTCCCATGACCATGATTCGGTTCATCATCATGCTACCCATGACCATGATCCAGTTCATCATCATGCTACCCTTTATGTCCATGATCTCATGTTGCCCTTTATGTCCATGATCTCATTCATCATCAAGCTGTCCATGCTCATATCATTATGCTGTGCTGCACCCAAATATCACTGAGATGTTCTCAACATCATGGATATGCACCCATCTGATGTATACTCAATGACTGTTATGCTACTCTCATCGTACAACATCTCATTGCTACCCCAAATCAACAAGTATGCTGAGAATGACAGATCTGGTCTTCTCATTGTAATATACTCCTATGCCGAGTAAGTACTGCTGTAGGGTTTCATAGATCTTCTTTGTCACAGGAATACGTTGATTACATGTGCCAAGAATTTCCTCATCGAATCCTTATAGAGTCATAGCAAGACAGTAATATGTGATGCCCTTAGAAAAGTTTTGTTGCTCCTTCCAGTAGCTTCAAGCTTTGACTGCAGTTCCATGTCTGCAGTCTCATTACAACGATTCCTCTTCTATGAAATCTCAGAACCATTGACTGCTTGTTTTGGGCAGCGTATGACCCTTAACTACGTTCACAACATGACTACGTGTTTTGGGTAGCGTATGACCCTTGACTGCGTTCACAACATGACTGCGGCTAGGTTTCCATGAACAGTGTATTACTCCATGAACAACATATATATTTTGTGTATAAATAACAGCGTATGCCATGTCTACGTTAGATTTTGCGTATACATAACAATGTATGCCATGACTGCGTTAGATAATAACGTATGCCATAACAGCGTTGAGTTTCCAACTACAGCTCTTAGCTGTGGCTTCATATATAATTGTGGCTCCTTCATTATGCTACGTTGCTTAGTGTCTTTATGTCAACATGTGAGTTGTTGTGCGTATATATATGCGAATGTTACAACGTATCCCATTACATCGCATGGATGTCTCCATGTTTGCGTTCTTCATCATGTACAACGTGTAATCCATCATGGACAACGTGTGAACTGTGTATAATCCCCAGCATAAGAATTTCTTCCCTTACTCTAGGTGACTTCATTACAGGACTGCGTTCAGATGTTAGGGCTTCTTGAACAACGCATAAGCTAGGGCATCATCCAATGTATCTTCTTGTTTTTCTTTCCTTCACCAAAAACCCAAGATGTGGTGAGGAGGAGATCACATGAAGAGTGTGTGTAAATGACTTCAAGTCCACACTTATTTATACTAAAAACATAAGGTTGAATAGACATGATGTTTGGGCTTCTTGAGCCTACGTAAGAGCTAGTCGGCTAGATAATAAAACCATAATCTAAATAAATTCATATCTCCATAAATACATATTAGAATTGGATGATCTTTGGATCAATCCTACACCTCTCGACAAGAAGGATCCAATAAAAATATCAGCTGCCATAAATCAGCGGACCCACATGGAGTTTGGCCCTAGTTGCCAATTTAACACTTTGTTCGTACAAAGCTCTGAGTCATGGTTCAATATTTATATATCTAAGTGATTTGTATATTATGTTCCAAAGCTCACATTCCAATCATTTTTATCGGAACCGAACCGGTCATCAAATCAAAAAACCTTGTGGACCAGGAACCGATCAAAATCAAACCAGATCCAAAAAACATGGTTAATAAAAAACACGTAAATATTCATGTTTTAAAGAAAAAATAAATATATTCATGTGCATCCATATGCATCCAAACCATTTATACACAAATATGCAAAATTTATCATTGATATAGCAAGTAATAGTGCATATAACCAAAATAGCAGTTAGTGCAAAACATCGTTGAACAAAAAATGTTACAAACATCAAGAATCAGGCTCTAAAAGGTCTTTATAGTCCAAAATAACATGATAGATCATAGTATTATACTACAAGCTACAACTACAACAAATCAATGATCAAATCATCAACCATCATCAAAATCATCATCTGATTCTTAATCATCCTCCTCATCCTCATTTGAAGAATGAATAGCATCCAAGTCTACAATGCAATTATGGCTTGATTCCCTTAGCCCTGAAGCTGCTATTGGTGCTTCTGATATATCTGCCTCTACATCCTATGGAGGTGGGTCCAAGTCCAACTAAGAAGGGTCTTCGTTGTCAAATGTTGGTGCTTGACTCTCCACAACCCAATCTGATGTTCGATCAAAATCACTCAAGACAATGTTGATTGATTCAGGTGTTTTATTCAACAATTGGTTGTGCCTCAACCTAAGTTTGTACTAAAAATAACCATGTCATTCAACCACTTTTGCTCCAAATCGTTCATCTTCTTAGTGTGTATACACTCAAACACACTCCAATTCCACTCACACCCTGAAGCACTACATGTCTAGTTCAAAATTTGAATTGATGTTTTTTGTAATTGAGAGCATTCACTACCAAATTGTTGCGAGCAATCAGCAACAAAAGGGTGAAAGGAAAAAAAAGTATTAGAAAATGAGTTTGAAAGTAAATTATTAATATAAGAATTTGCAAATTTTGACAGTTCTTACATGGGGGACTTTTTGTTCTATTTCTTATAGCTGTAGAAATTCCAAAGGTACCAATACTCTCACTGAAATTCAAGAGCTTGTTATGAATTTGATGTTGAGTCTTGGAATTTGGGACCATGAGCTCAATGCATTTATACAATACCCTTAAAACCTCCCCATCAGCCTCAAATTTGTAGTGTAATGGTACCTTCAAGCTTTAGAAAACAGAAAAACATTCATCAAGTCAACAAAACTAAATGTTAAAAGTTAAAACTTATAATTTATAGGCAATGAGCACTG
Source organism: Pinus taeda (assembly GCA_000404065.3). NCBI lineage: Eukaryota > Viridiplantae > Streptophyta > Pinopsida > Pinales > Pinaceae > Pinus > Pinus taeda. The sequence continues at coordinate 203,035 of APFE030211477.1, forward strand.
AAATCCAAAATTACATACCTTAGATTTAAGTAGTAGTCGGTTGCACATAAAGGTCTATGGAATTGTTTGTTCCATCTTTCATCAATGATTCTCCATAGAGGAATGTACTTTTGTCTTTTATTCCCATCTGTTGCCTTTATTTGTTCCTCAGCTTGGTCCATGGCTTCATAAACAAACTCCATGGCAGGTTTATCACTATCTACCATCCGCAAAACTCTAAAAAGAGGCTCACTAAATAGCACAATCTCCTCTACCTTTGACCATAATATTTTGTCAAATACTTGGTCAACCATTTATTTCCTTCAACCTTTTTTCTCCACTGAGATGAATTCCATTCATCACATGAAAACATCTTCCTCAAGTTCGTTTTTTGTTTAACAAGGGATTGCAACGAAATGAAGTTGGTTGCAAATCGTGTGATGGCTGATCGAACAAGCTCTTTACCTCTTGTGTACTTTCTCATAAGGTTCAAAACCCATGAGTGGTTGTAGATGTACCTGGTTATGGAATTTGCATCTTCCACAAACTTCTTCACACTCAATTTTTCCAATATCCTCAAGCATGAGGTTCAAACAATGGGCTTCATATGGAGACCACCAAATGGTGGGGTGTTTTCCCTCCAACATCTTTCTTACTGCAACATAGTTAGATTCATTATCTGCGATAACCTGTATACCATTTTCAACCCTTATTTCGATAACTACTTTATCCAAAAGACAAAATAGCAATTGTGCATCCTTCACCTAATCATATGTATTGATAGATTTCAGAAACATAGTACATTTTAGACAAGAAATTAAGAAATTTAGTATGGTGTGAGATATACAATCTTTCCATCCATCAAAAATAATTTTTCATCCTATTTTGGTCCATGATTGCTTGAACTTTGTAAGGTACTATTGTATTATTTGGAGCTCATTTTGCAAAAGTGCCCCCCTGATATCATGAAACCTAGGGCCTCTGAAACCTGCCCCACATGAAGCTATAACATCGATCATGGGCTGATAATATGCATAATTAGTAGCATTAAAAGGTATGTTTGCATCATACACCATCTAGCAATGCATTGATATGCAACCTCCTTCTATATCTTCTTCCATTTATCATCAAGGGTTGGCTAAGAACCACGGGTGGTGCGGGGTACAAAGAATGAGTCAATCCCTTTATGGGATATTGTTCTCGTCAAGTTAAAAGCATTTAAACTACCCTCTCCAACTCTAGTAGGGAAACTAGAGAAATATTCAAAACTGGGCACATATTCTTCAAAATCAGGGTCACTAAGCATAGCATCATCCTTTTGAATTTTGCCTATATTTTTTTTAATTCTTTTGTTTTTCCCCGTTTCTTCATTGTAGGCTTCAATTAAAATTTTCATTTTTTCTTTAAGACCATCATAAACATCTTCACAAGGTTTTACTTTCCCTCTCCAATGTGCTAGGTGTTCTTTAATTCTATGGATCCCCCCACCCTTAACATTTTTCCTACAATAGTTGTAGACTTTTACCCCTTGTTCATTTAAATGCCAGTAAACCCAAGCTGGATCATTCTTGTTTTTGGGGGCCATGAGGAAGAAATTAAAAGCCTGTATAGAAAACCCTAGGGTTTTTAGAATTCCATGGCATTTTTTTAATGCAAAAATAAAAGAGTAGAGACAATGAAATACCTGGAGAAGATCTGTAAATTTTGAGAAGAGAAGAAGCTCCAACCAATTTGAAAATAAACTCTTCAATCAGCTCCAAAATATCCCTCAGAAATCCCTCAAAATAACCTTGCAAATTTCAATAATTGTTGAGAAAAAAATAGAAGAAAATAATCGCCACAAATTTTTTTCCAATTTTTTTTTACAAATTTGAATTATGCATAAAACCACTAGGGTTTTAAAATTTTTGGAAAAAAAAGATTTTTGAAGAAAAATAAAATATCAATGGTTGAAAAAAATACTTTCAATTTCCCTCTTAAATTTATAAATAAAATCAGCTCCAAAATCCTCCAAAATCAGTGTTGGCGCAACCCCTACAAATTTGCATAATAACACCGGTTTTTAACTTTTTTGAAAAAAACCGATTTTGGAGAAAAATGAAACAAAAAAATGGCAAAAATTTCCTTGATTTACCCTCTAAATTTTTTGGAAAAAATAAAGCTCCAAAATCCTATAAAATCAGCAATGTAGCAGCGTTGACAAAATAAATAAAATCTTCCACCACCTCCAAAAGCCACTGAAGAAAACCCAAAGATCTTTGGAAAGAAGACTTTTTTGAAGTAGTTTGAAAATCATCCAACCTAAAAACTTTAGAAAACTCCAATTAGCTCTTCAGATATGCAAAAAATCTCCCTCAGAACAACCATGCAAAAAACTCTTTGAATTCTCCTAACCCAACTCAGCTCAAGAATTGCAAGAGACACAAATGAATAGTGTGAGTGAAATAGAGGGGGTGGGGGTGTTTAAATAGCTTTGGGGGAAGGCGGGGGACTAGAGTAGGTTAAAAACTAGGAATAATAATTAAAATAAATAAATAAATCATTATTTTTATGCCCAATTCGCACGACTGTGGACCCAGCGAAACCAGTCTAGACTGATTTAAACCGATTTTGCCTCCAAACTAGTCAGATCGATCGGTTTTGCCTGAACCAGTTCGGTTCTGATAACATTGATTTCAATAACTTGAAGACTCATACTAATCATTGTGGACTATGAGACTTGGTATCACCATGACTCACGATTCACATTTGGTTCATTATAATGTGAAATGACTTTAAATTGCAACAACTGGAAATTTATTCCCCCAACTGATTAATGATGCAATATATTTGCTACGACGAACAACAGATAAATCACACTTCAATTTTCCATAAATAAAATATGCTACAGAAAATAAACTGGAAACTGAGAAATAATATCACACACATAATAACATTGACATAGTTATTTTTGGACAAACTTCCCTAGAAAAACCCAATATGGGAAAACCGATCCAGTAGATGAGAGTTTTATTATCATTATGCAACGGTGAAATTAGAGTACAAAAATTTGGATGCCAAACTGGTAATCCTTAGTAAAGTAATCTGACCAAGAATTAGTGAGGCAATTTTTGTCTCACCTGACACTAATCTTAGCTCCAAAACTGGTTCAATTTGGCTACTTGAACACCCCTGCGTCAGCCTTTGCACTTCACACAAGCCAATCCATACTACCTGTTTGTGAGCACTAGTATTGCAGCAATAATGCTGCAACTCTTGGGCTTCCTACTTTACTTTTATCAACCCGGTAGTTCGTAACAAACTTGGAAGCGATGGTGTTGTATACACAAGTACTAGTTCTTAGTGCAAATTGTCACTTGGTCAACCGGCGCAAGATCACTATGAGCTCAAGCCAACTTCTATGGATTCCAGAAGAAGCTCTATATGTGATGAAAGAAAAAAGAGAGATTACTTATTGATGTTATTCTACTTCCAAAAAGGAAGACTGAAATGTAAAGCAAACCAAAGAAATCATGGTTAACCACTAATCCTAATCTTGCAAAAAGCACTATGAAAATCATGAAAAGAATGCCATTACCTACTTAAGGAAGTAAACAACATCTAACTAAGCTATTTCTGGACGAAAATGAGCAAAAATCATCTTTTTTTATTTTTATGTATTTTTATGTGAATTTGTTGTGTGTGCAATTTATTTGTTTTTGAATGTGACAGCAAATAGGTGATGATGGAGGGCGGTTTCGGGATGTGAGAGGATGTAAGATGGTGTGGATGGGTCCTAGGAAGCCTCAAATGGCCTTCTGGAGGCTTTTCCCAAACTCAGCATTCAAAAGAAAGCCTACAGGAAAATCTACAAGAGGACACAGAAAATCTACATGAGGAAAAATAACGTTCTACCGGAGGCCTACAAGAGGAGGCTGAGAGCAGTTTTCACTGTTTTGAAGGTGGGAGAGTAGGTGGAGAAGGTAGATGAAGGTTGGAATGAAGTGTTAGGGCACCTGAGGTCTACCAAGAATCATTATGAGAGAGAAAGATGATTGGAGTTTCTCAAGGAGAGAGAGGAAAGTCTTTAGAAAATGCAGGAAACTAAGGTAGAATTGAGGGGAGGCTTGGGTGACCTATAGGGCATGGATCAGATGGAGGGTGGAATCGCTAATAGGCTGGACTGCTACTAGAAGATATCTACTACATAAACAACTGACAGTCAACCAATGAGATTAAGCAAGCAAGGAAATAAGTGCATAAAAAAACAGAGTTTTTACATCAAAGTAAACTATGATCTATGAAAGGAAATGTTGATAACCATTGCATGAAATAAAAGCATGAAAGAAGACTATTGCTAATAAGGAAATGAACATGATGAAGAAGTTTTGAAGCAAAGTAAACTAGACTATGAACCAACTAGAAAACTGCAAACACTAGAAGTCCTATGAAGGAGGAAAATCTGTGCTTTTGGGGTAGCAAGAGGGTCTTTGCCTCAAATCATTGTCCCAAAGGGAGGAAAAGAGGCCAAAGCACTGTTTCTAGCCTTTTGAATCTTTTCTTTATCCCTGCTTAACCTACTATAGGAAGCATAAATGGAAGCAAACAACTGAATTATAAAAAAAAACTATTTTCAACCATACAAGGAATGCATCTAACAACAACCTAATATACAAACTGAAGTGAAACATACAAATACAAGTAAAGAGGAGCTTGGCTGCTTGGATTGGGCCCTAACCCAATAGCTTCAGCCCTTTGAGGTGACTCAGTGCTAACTCAAAAATGATTCCATATTTATTCTCAAAACAATAATAAGATTACATGAACTGTCACAAGATAATAAGCTTGAAGTTGAGCAGAGTTTACATAAGCAATGTTGCAGCGAAAGTTCAACAAAAATTGGACCAACTCCCTAGTGAGGCCCTAGGCCTCTCTACTTATACAAATGAAGCTCCCAACAGCTTCCTCAAAATCAGGGAGGCTTGGCTCCTAAAACTCGAGATAAACATTAGTTATCCTCCACTTTGCTTGGTTGCCTACTAACGCATGACTTAGCTGCTTGTACTCCAAGATGAATGAAGGGAAATTTGAAGTGAGGAGTAATAAATGAGGGGGATTCCCTCCTATAAGTCCTCTCCTTTGTCCACTTCGAGTTATTGCTTCCATTTGTCGACTGGATCCTTGACTTTGACCACTAAAATCATCAATAATTTGGATTAAACACATATTAGACCTCATGGCATCATAACTAACTCAACTCACTCTATAAGCATAAATATAATAAAAAAATCATGTAATAAGCTAAGAGAATGGTTGATTTGACTAGGTTAGGAGGTAAAATGAGCCCATATAATTACCCATTTATGAGGCTCATCATCACCCCCTACTGAAAGTGTTGCTCATCTTCTAAGAAACTCAGTCCATCTCCTTATCTTTGATGGCCTTGGGGGCCTCCCTAGCATCCCATGCTTTTGATGTGGTCTCCTCCTCTTTGTCATAGAATCCTGCATTTTTGTCTACCTCTTCCCACTATTGTTGCTCTTCTTCTTCTTTTCTACCTTCTAGCATTCCTAGCAATAGTGGGGGACTCAATTTGAGGCCAATCCAATTGACTTGCAGCCTCTGCATGGAGCACTTGTACATTGGCACTCTCCTTAATGCCTTTTTCATCCTCATTGGGGAGTGATACTCCCTGATCTACAGACTATGTGGTAAGGTGTTCCATCTCCTCATACAAGCATGCACATAGTCATCCCCAAGTAACCTTTCCATATCCTCAAAATGTGCAATGGCTTGAGCCTGATCACTGATATATCTACGGGCAATCTGAGGATTATGTGCAAGCAGGTTATGTACACTGATGAGTGCCATGAGGTTTGATAGCTCAGCTCTGATCATTAAGGGCTCATTCTACTCCTTTATCATCAACTTTCTTATTTTTGCTACCCTTAAATATTCATGGTTCATCCATGAGGCCATGGCCATTAGTTGCAAGTCCCCTAGCCTAGCATTGGGATCCCACACATTCATGTTTGTGAGGGCCATGCTATGCAGATAGAATTCTTCCATCTTTGCCTTATCTTCTGATGTGCTTTGGTCACACAGGTCCATAAACTGCCTGTAATCTTGGAAAGAGATTGTGCCTCTTTATGCCAAAGTTTTGATTTGAAATTGCATCCATTAGTCCTTGAGATATAGGCCATAGGATTTTGCTGGTGTTCTACATTGCAATGCCTCCATGGACCAGCTGGCCATGCATGCCAATTGGGTATCTTTCTCTTGCAGCTGTCTTCTTAGCAATTCATTTTCAATTTCCAAGTGACTTCTTGTGATTTCCTTTTTGTGTCTGACAACACTTAATTCTCTGCTCATTTCTCTAAGTTTGTCCTCCATGTGGCCAAGATCCTCAACTCCTTTAGATTTGGCTATTTGCATCCACCTATGTGTCTTTATTCTTTCTTTCTCCAACTCAAAGAATAGTGGAATTGCAATTTTTTGTGGAATGATTCTCCCCCCCTCAAGAAGATTGTAGTAAGAGCCAAGACTAGGCTGGGGGTCATGTTCTTGTGCCTCTGTTGCTTCCTCCTTCCTCTGTGGCTGTCATTCTATCCTTTTTTCAAGTTTTTTGGTCTCTTGTAGTTTTGATAGGGTCTCCTATAGAATAGTCTATGCCTCTTGTAGAACTGTTTTTGAATGCTATAGTTCTAATTTTTCTTTCCATGTGAGATATCTAGGAGTCCCCCTTTCATAAGTAATAGGTGCCTTGGAAGGGGATTCTTTTCTTTAGGCAGAGGGTGAATCTTCAATAACAATAGGCACTTTAGAAGAAGGTTGGGGTTTCCCTATTTTGATCTTTGTGCTCTTCCTAGCCCTGAAATACATTGAGGTTTGTCTCTTCCTCTTTAGTTTTGGTTTAATTGGGGTGCTGAGGGTAGTGAGATCAGCTATTGCCTCTCTTTCTATGGTTTCGAGAGACACTTTTGTCTTTTTTGCCCCTTTTTCTCCTCCTTCTGTCTTTTTCTCTGTCTCTATTTGTTCTTTTTCTCCCTACTCTGTTTTGGTTTCTTTCTTCTTCCCTTCTTGTTCCTATAAATCACCAGTTTCTTCTCTTTCTCCCCCTTGCTACTCTTCCTCCTCACTACTAGTGGGGCTAATATCATAGGTCAAGGCCTTGATGTTATCTTCAACAGTCATGTTTCGGAAAATTTCCCATGATATAGGGATTGTAAAGGTGTGGAGGACTTCTTGCACTAAAATTTTGATTAACCCATGGTGAGATAGCTAGTCTGGATTTCCTGCTTTTACTTTAGTACTGGAGTCAATGAGGGACTACAGGAGGAAGTAAGGAATGTTGAGCTTCTGAGGGGCTAGAGTGTCTAAGACATACCTTAATTCATGCATGATTTTAAAGTGGTAACCATAGACAATTCTATACCTCCCCTCATAGGAAATATACTTGATGATTTGATAGCTAACCTCATCTGAAGGGTATGGTATGCTAGCTCTTTTTATGCCATTCTTATCTTCTATAGGGTTTCATTGTTTTGGAAGAAGTTTTTCTTGGCAGCCTGGCCAATTGGTTTTTCATCCTTGCTCCAAGGAAACCCAAGAGGAAGGGTAGTGACCCTACTGATGAATTCAGGGGTTATCTCCATGGAAAGGCCTCTAAAAGTAATAGTGGCATGTGTTCTGGAGTGAGGGATCAAAGAGTGGGGAAATTCCTAAGCAATTTCCTCATCAAACCCTCAAAATTTCTCAAAAAAATTCATCCAATTGGCTCTTGTGAATATGTCCACTACTTGGGGGTGTGCATGGAACCTGGAGGAGTTGGTGGGCTCCCTCCTCATAAAACCAGCTATGGAAATGGAGAGATTTTTTTTTTTGAAGAAAAACAGAGACTGTATTTTTTTTAAGATATAAGCAACAATTGTTTTATGAAATTCATCCGCCCAACAGTTCTATTTTCTCCTCAAAAACTAAACCACTGTTAGCATATTTTGATATTCAATGGAGGTATGCCAAGAACCTACATCTGCAGCCCGGGAATTATGCCAAAAATCGTGTTTTTCCTCTCCAAAATAGCTCACTGGCCCTCCTGTAGAACGCTACCAGCCCTCCTGTAGGATTCCTGTAGGTTCTCCTGCAGAACCTGTAAGTGCTCCTGTAGAACGCCAAGAGTAGGGATATTGGAGAGATCAATGGAGAACGATGGGTACGAGGCTTATAGGGGCACGAGAAGGTAGCAGGAGTGGAGTTTAAAGGAGAGAATGAAGGAGAAATGTGGTGACCTACTTGGTCGCTCATCCTGAGCCGGGGCATTAGATATGCCGGATATGATTATGGGCATTTGAGTCCCAATTTTGTATATTTTTTTGGACTACATATGTACATTCGAGATACTTTTGTGATGATATATATATATATATATATATACACAGTTGACTTTTTGATGCTTTGATTTTATGATGAATGATTGATGTGCCAGTCTAATGCTTGATTAGCGATAGAA
>APFE030211477.1:212018-283724 GCA_000404065.3 Pinus taeda
TTTGCAACAACCTCACTCTTAAATACTGACGATATAAACATGGATCCCTTACCCGATAAATGTTATTTAATTGAGACACTATCAATTGAGAATCGAGATATACTACTAATGAGTCGATCCCATAAGAGATCGCCTCAGACAGTAAATTTATAACGGCAGTATACTCAGCCATGTTATTTGAAGCAGGACCGATGCATACACCTCTTGATACCATCAACTGACCAGTTGGATAATATAGTACCCAAGCTGCGGAAGCGAGATTCCGAGTGTGCCGACTAGCACCATCGGCGAATCCGAAAAAGACTAAATCATCCATCAACACCTGCAACAGCAGACCAAAAAGTGTTGACATCACGAAGCTCTCGATAATGCATGTACAAATATACATAATATACAAAGAAGCCATTGCCTAATTTCCAGTCAAGCAAAGTACTTCTTTAGATAGAGCCCGTCAGGGGGCTCCGCCAACTCACTCCTAGAGATGTTTACAGGTACTATGATTGAACCAATCAATATGCTTCCCTCGGCAAATAACTGTGTTGGAGCCAAAGGGACCGAACAAACATCGCTAGTCGAATTCGAGGACCGAGATTCGATCTCATGCATAGGGGCATAACAATATGACCGACGATGTAAATCTTCCAAAGGTCGATCTACAGCCGTCATTGCTTCGAAAATCGCTTCATCCGATGGGAAAACAATATCCGAGCAGTCCGATGCATAAGTGGAATCAAAGATCCGAGAATGAGCCACATCACCATCTATCTCTTTCCCAGAGGAAGGAGTATGATGGTTGTCTGCAGAGCTATAGATAGATTCACGTCTAGTTTCTACTACAGACATAAGAGATTCTATTCCACCTGCCTTATCATCATCCGATGTGGTCACAGACGAAGGTAAGGTTCCAGGATCCGAAGAATAAGGAGTTTGAACAAACTCTCTCCATAAAGGGTCCCTGGAGGATGAAATTCTATCTATTCTAGCCGTAGGAGGGGAAAAATCAAACGTACCCATCAATGAAGAGTACATCCCGAATCCTAAATTCTCAATAGGTGGACGGGGGTTATCTACTAAGGGAATAGAAGAGTCTGAAGCTGCTCGAGGATCGACTAAAGCAAATGACACGAAACAGAGTCGAAACGACGGCATCCATTTCGTACACCCAGTTCCTTCCTAGGAGGAGATTATAATCTAAGTTGGCATCGACGACTTCCACTTCAATATTAACGACCTTCCCCCCAACACATATAGGAAAGGCCGGGATAATCCCGTGTCGCCTATGAGAATGGCCATCGAATGCAGTCAAGATGGTAGGTGAAGGAACGGCCGAAGGTGATCCGATAGCCTTCCAACATGACATCGACATAACACACGTGGAAGCCCCTTCATCTATAACGGTTCAGAAAATATTAATCTTCCGGTATGTAGACTTTACTTGAAAAGCCATGTGATGAGGGAGTCGCTTTTTGACATTTAACATGTCAAAAGTGAGCACTAAAGAATTAGCCGGATCTACTGCCCCTATTGCGGATAGTAAGGCGCTTCTTTGAGTAGACACGACTGGGGAACCTCTAATGCGGACATAGCGCATGGACTCTGGGCCAGATCCTCCATAATGGAGTCATTCTGGGCTGCCCTCGTATTAGGGTTGATCGTCGCGCGTTTAGCGGAACCTTTCGGTGTCTGTGGTATAGTCTCAATAGAGGGTCGCTCGATATGAAGGTTTGTAGTTTTGGGAACTGCCTTTCCTTGGAATTTTCGGCTTCACCGTAATCGCGTGACCGTGTAGCCACGTTGGCGTTAGAACCCATCATGAAAACATTTGATGATTTTTCCCCTTCCTGGTTGCCCCCTGTGGAGGTTCCAGGGTTTGAACTCGTGCCAGCAAGAATTTGTTGCCCTTGGGGGAAAGGGTTAGTTAACACAGCTTGGGAACTGGAAGTCCCTTGTTGCCCTAACAAGTGCTGAGCGTCTTCAATCTTAGGGCAAAGATGAGTTAAATGGTCTCCACTGCATAGCTTGCATGGGAACTTAACTTTCTTTTTTGACTCATTTCTACCCCCACCAGCATTGTTGCCGGATTTGTTTGCATCAGGTTTCCCATCCTGGTTCTTTTTCTTGCCTCGTCCTTTCTTTTTCCTATTGGAGTTTTGACTTCCTTTGGGGTTATCGGATTGGATGGCATTAATTGAAGAAGTTTGGGAAGCGGAAGGATTAGACGATGTGACTTGGTTGTTAGAAGCAGTTTGTAATGACAACTGCTGCAATTGATTCAACAAGTTCACCGTATTTGTGTCTATTGACCCAACAATACCATCCGTGTGGGGGCCTGGCTTCGGCTTAGCTACTTCGACCTTAGATCCAGGAGCATCTGGCAAGTATTTTGATATGATCCTAGACTGAGAGTAGATCAGTTCTAATTTCTGGGCCCTAAAAATGGCTTGCTCCTCGGAATAGACTCTTGACATGGAGACGTTCGTGGAGATCTCAGGTACCAAAGACTTCAAGAACCACTCGAGACGGTATTCCGGAGGGATTTCGGCTTTAATAAGCCTCTTTCTCCGTCTCCATTCTTGTATGTGATCAGAAATGTGTGTTGCCTTATCCTGGCGAAAGGTAGCCAGCAGTTCAGTTCCGGCATCATACCGGACGGGCAGCTGAAAATGGTTTAAGAAAATGTTAGCTAAGTCGGTGATGAAAAGCTGCCCCCAGGCAACTCTATATACCACTTAGTTGCGTTACTGGTTAAGGTGCGTTGAAATAATCTCAACCTAACCGAATCATCGATCAGGGAGTTCGATGAGCACCATAAGTGAAACGTGGTTACGTGGTCGCCCGGGTCCTCTCCACTTTTCCCTTCGAATTTTGGAATATCTGAAGGGAGTTTGGTCGGGACCGGAGGCCAGGTTGGATTGTAGTTGATTGGGTCATTAGTTAACTTAGTGAGGTCTGGCAAGTTTAACGTTGCCAGAAACGGAAGTCTAGGCGGGGCTTGGGGGTTCCACCCTGACTGGGTGGCGGTCCCGAAGCTCTGAAAAGATTGGCCTGGATTTTGGGAGGTACCAGGCTGCCCGAAGTATCCTGTAGAACCCGCTGAGCCAAAAGGGAGACCTTGTGACCCAGTAAATCTCGGAGTTTGACCAACTCCGGCCGTATATCCACTAAACCTTGCAAAGTTCCCTCCAAAAGGACTGTAAGGAGTTGACAACCCATGATATGGATTCCAAGCCGAAGCTAGGGGAGGAATGCTTTGGAATGAACTAACTGTGGTATACAGTCTGTTCCCATATTGGCCATAGAATGGATTCCCAGTTCCGGCACTGCTGAGCCCAGGGTTATTCCAACCTTGGAAAGGATTACTGCTTTGTCCTACTGAAGAAAAAAGCATAGATCCTACCGTAGGGTTGGAATGTGGTATATGACCACTTCCAAATGGAAAACCTTGGAATGAAGCCGACGCACTCATTGTGGACGTGGCGGCCCCAAACGGAGTTGAGGGAATGCCCAATTATTGGGCGCCAAATGGGAAATACCCAGAACCGAAAGCATTTGTTTGGGAACTTCCACTCATAGATGGAATGGAAGTAGACCCAACGACAAATGTGCTAGTAAAAGATCTGAATAACGAGACGGAGGGGATGGAAATAGTTCCACCTCCTTGCACAGATACAGGAGTCTGTGCAGTCGTAGCACTAGTAGAAGCCATGCTTCCCGTAGTGGTCATCGAAGGTAAGCGTGTAGCATAACCTGGACTTGCCAGTCTTTACGACGGAGTTCCAACGTATTGCAATACGTGTGGATAACTTGACGGTAGGCGAGAATTCGGAGCCGCTAACGACTCTGAAAGTTCTTCTACCTCAATACTATCTTCCGCTTGTAAGGGAACTTGAGAAGGAACTAGTGGGTTCCTTTCTTGTTCTACGGAAGTACCAGGCGTTGCTTCAATTTTATTGCCCCCGAGGGGAGGATCAATCCCCGATGCGTCAATTGCAGTGGGACGAAACCCACCGGTATTATTGCCTCTGCGCCTTCTTGGAGAAGGCTCTACACTTGGTGGCGAGAGACCACGAAGTCTACGAGACCGTCTGGGAGATCGGTCAGCCACTTTGAATTCTTTGTTTAAAAATCTAACTAAAGACTCAAAAAATTTAAAGCTAGGCCGACTAAGAGCACAGAGCACCCACTAAAAGTCCTTAAAGATACAGCCAATCAAAACAACTTTCAAGTATTTCTGCTCCGGGTGATTAGGAACGGACACCAAAATACGAGAAAGTGGAAAATAAAGGGCCTTCCGAAGATAGTCTGGGGTGATGAGGGCCCAGGCCTATCAGCGAAGGTATCAGAGGAAGTTATGTTGACCTTCTAACAACAGTTTGCGCTGGTGCAAGCCCCCAAGATTCACAAGGGTGCCCTCCAGTAGTGCTGTTGAGAGTGATACAACGTCGACCTCAGGTGCCACGGGATTCCCCTCCGCAGCCACCTATGTAGTTTCCTAGGAGTGGCAATTGAGGATACCAACTCGTCACAGAAGCCAGGCGGAACGGTCTTGAGGTAAGTTTGGACAAGTAGGAGAGGGGGTATCTCTCTTCCCTGTCTTCACAGACCCTCGCGCTTAACTCCCAGATCCGGAGCTTTCCTGGTTTTCCTAACGCTATTGGATTTTCTCTCTTTAATCAGACTCCTATGTTTCGACGTTTAATGCGGCCTTGGAGAGTTAAATCTCCACTCGCCTATTCCAAGGCCCTAAAATCCTAAAACTTGTTTGTGTATTTAATTCAAAATAAAAAGTTCTAGTTGATTTTAATTAGCGCTTGATTTTAAAGGCTGTTCTCTAAGTCAAAGGATGGTGGAAGTGAAACTAGTGGTGTGTTTTTTGACGCAAAAAAGATTAATAAAACTTAACTATATGCTTATGCACTTTGTCATTGCTTTTCAATGAAAAGTAATATTCTACAGGGTTCAGAAGGAAACTTCTAATGAAACAAACTTTTTCTTTTCTTTTCTATTCATTCATACTTCACACTCAAAAGTTAACAAATCTATTTCATGCCGAAAGAGATGCAAATTTGTCCTAAATGCAAGACTAAATGCTTGATGCAAGATTGAAAACTACTCTAACAAGAAATAAAAGTTGTTTTTGTTTATCAAATTTCCTTTTTGCCACTTATTATATTTAGATGGAATCGAAGATGGTACAATTCGTCTAAATACTAAAAGCAAAACTCAAGATAACAAAAAAACTTTCATTCAGCAAAAGGAAACAAAATGAAAAGCAAATTCAAGAAAGCAAAAACTAAAACTTTTCAAAAAGTTCACTTGGAAGTAGAAACAAAAGGGTCTTTTTGAAAATGCTTTCAACAAAAACCCACACTTCACAATTGAAACAAGCAAGAAACACTTTTTGCAAGTTGACACCCAACAAAGAATGAAAACTCAACAAAAACAAATGTGCTCAAAAAGGCTTTCGACAATGGAAGGCAGCGAGGAAAGCTTTGGTAACAAAGACCAAAAAAGATCAAAAAGACGGTTCCTAGAAAGTATCAAAATGACAACTTTGATGAAACAAAGAAGTAATTGGTCATAAAAATCGATTTCGTTAACCAAACAAAAAAAAAAAAAACACCAAGAAACAAAGTTAAACACAAAGATTAATAACAATCTTTTCTGCTCTGATCACTCAGGGCAGCCAAGATTCCAATAAGGAAATCTTGTGTGTTTAAAGCAAAAAAGATGATGACACTTGCAAACACGAAACAAGGCCAAGACTCCTTATAATTAGAGACAAGTCGGAGTAAAGACGCTTGCTGTAAAACAGAGAACTGATACTGACAAAGATGGCTGTTTAAACTGACTGAAAGCACCAAACACACTCCAAAGACTAAAAGGTTTATAAATCCTGAAGGTTTCCAAGTATATGCGACTGCATTCAGTGCAAAATGCGTGTATACGCGACTGTGTCTGAGGAAACCTGCGTATACGTGGGTTCACTTCAGACAACAAGCGTTTATACGCTTCTGTAACTAAACAAAGCAGCGTGTATATACTATTTCAGGAAAAATAAAAAAGAAACTCAAGAAACTGGTAAAATTCAGAAGTCAGAAACAGACCAGACAATATATGAAAAAACCATTAAGGAATTGTGTGCAAAAAAGTGTACGAGGAAAACAAAAATTAGACCAACCGTCCATGTTGTTGGAACTTTGCCAGATTTATTATTAGGAAAAGAGAAACCTATAAAATATGAAGATCTGAGAAACCCCATTGTCACATTCCAAATAAATGGCTACTCTTTTCCCAATGCTTTAGTCAACTTAGGGGAAGCCATTAATATTCTCACAACAACAACCTACAAAATTCTTAGCATCACAACCTTAGAACCAACTACTACCTGGTTGGAACTTGCCAACCATTCATTCATTAAGCCAAAAGGAGCATTACAAGATGTGATGGTCTTTGTAGACTCTTGGGAATATCCGACAGATTTTTCAATTATTAATCGCAGAAACCAGCTAGATGGACATCCCTTAATATTAAGAAGACCTTGGCTAGCAACAACATATGCTTATATAAGTTGCTGAACAGGCGGTATGAATATAACCAGAGGGAATGATGTGAAGAATATAGCTTTATACCCTCCTACTCAGCCAAACCTAACCATTGTAAAAATTTAACAAAAAATATTCGGTCACCATTGACTATGGAAAATGCCCTTGAATTTAAAAACCATACAGAAGATGATATTATTAACACTTGTATCAATCACCTTGTTGCAATATCTAATCTAATATGTCACATGATTGAAGAAGTCCTTGATAATGAGATTGAAGAAGATTCCTTGAGAGATATCAATGGCCAACCAATACCAACAGCCACTGTCTATAATAACAAGCCTATTGAAATTGAGCCAGGGAAAATCCTAAACATTAACAATAATCTTAGTGATGACCAGCAACAGAAACTTATTCAAGTCCTTAGGAAATATAAAGGGGCTTTCACTTGGGATTACCCAGACATGAAAGGGATTGACCCTCAACTATGCATGCACCACATCTACACTAAAAAAGATGCAAGACCCATTCGAAAACCTTAGCGTAGATTAAATCCTCACCTAAAGGATATTGTTAAAGAAGAACTTCAAAAATTATTAGATGTGAATTTTGTCTATCCTATATATGATAGTAAATGGGCTTTTCCATTAGTTGTGGTCCCCAAAGAGAATGGGAAATGGCGGATATGCATTGACTATAGAGAACTCAACAAGGCAATGCAAAAAGACCATTTTCCCCTTCCATTTATCGATCAGGTTTTAGATACATTGGTAGGAAATAAATTCTTCTCTTTCCTGGATGGCTTTAGTGGCTACAACCAAATCCAAATTGCCCCTAAAGACCAAGATAAGAATACTTTTACCTGCCCCTAGGGAACGTTTTCTTACAAGGTATTTCCTTTTGGATTATGTAATGCATCTGCTACATTCCAAAGAGCCATACTCAATATTTTTGTAGACTTGATAAATGAAGGATTGGAAGTGTACATGGACGATTTCACACCCTATGGAGATGACTTCGAGCAAGCATTACAGACATTGGAGAAAGTCTTGGAGTGGTGTATTTATACTAGGCTATGCTTAAGCCACTAGAAGTGTCATATGATGATGAAAGAAGGCCTGATCCTGGGTCATTACATTTCAGCAGCTGGAATTCAGGTAGATCCAACAAAAATATAAGTAATCCTCTTATTAGCTACTCCCTACACTCAAACGAAGGTACGTAGTTTTCTGGGATTTGCTAGATATTATCGTAGATTTACAAAGAACTTTCACAAATTGCTGCACCATTACATGCCTTGATAGGAAATATTGATTTTATATGGACTGATAAATGTGACATTGCCTTTACATATTTAAAATGGCTAGTATCAACAACACCAGTATTATGAGGCCCGAATTGGGATATATCATTCCAGATTTCATCAGATGTGTCAGATATAGCCATTGGAGTAGTTCTTGGCCAAGAGGAAGACAAGAAACCATTCACTATATATTACATTAGCAAAAACTTAACTTCTGCTGAGTTGAATTACATAGTAATAGAGAAGGAGTTTATAGCTATTATTTATGCTATTAACAAATTTAGACACTATATAACTGGATACCCTATAGTTTTGTATATTGATCACTCTGATATCAAATACTTAGCTAATAAACCCATTACGAATGAAAGAGTGACACGTTGGTTACTACTTTTGCAGGAATTTGACATAACTATAAGGGATCGACTAGGGAGGGAAAACCTTGTGGTAGACTTCCTCTCCCGAGTGCCAAGAATAGACGATGCAGTGGCGATAGAAGACTAGTTCCCGGATGAACACCTATTTGTTGTGGCTATAAAAACACCATGGTACGCAAATGTGGCAAATTATTTAGTAGTGGGAAAACTGCCCAAACATCTGACACCCAAAGAAAGGAAATTGATAGTGCAACGTAGCACTCGGTTCTCCTAGATCGGAGGATACCTTTTTCACATAGGGGCCGATATGCACATCCACAGGTGTATCAGGGAAGAGAAAATTTATGATATCTTAAAAGCCTGAAACGATGGACCTTGCAATGGAAATTTTGCAGACCACAGAACAGGACATAAATTTTACAAATGGGCTACTACTGGCCCACGATTTTTAAGGATGCTAAAAAATTTGTCCAGGCATGCGATAGTTTCCAAAGGGTGGGCTGCCCTAGCCAATCTGATGAGATGCCCCTAAATCCACAGTTGTTGATAGAACCCTTTGAGCGTTGGGCATTAAATTTTGTCAGGCTGATCAACCCATCATCCAATCAGAAATCATATATATTGGTTGCAATAGAATACATGACTAAATGGGTGGAGGCAATAGCATTACCTCTCCGTATCACCCGCAGGTGAATGGGCAGGTGGAGAGTACCAACAAAGTAATTGAAGTTATTCTAACGAAGATAGTCTCATCGCACAGATGAGATTGGGCTACTCGACTGCCAGAGGCCTCGTGGGCATATCACACAACTTGGAGGAACACTACTGGACACTCTCCATATTAGCTGGTATTTGGTAAGGAACCCATTTTCCCCATAGAATTTGAGACACAAACACTAAGGATAGCCCATGAGGTGGGACTGGATTTAACTGAAACCCAGATTAATATACTACAATAAATAAATGAATTAGATGAAATTTGGCTATTGGCTCTACAACGCACTGCAATCATTCAACAACAAAGAGCCAAATAGCACGATTCCCCGATTAAGAAAAAGACATTTCATGAGTGCGACTAGGAACTTCTTTACGATTCCAGGTTTCAAGACTTCCCTGGTAAACTACAGACTAGGTGGTTAGGCCCCTAAGAAATAAAGGAAGTGCATGACAATGGCACTCTTATATTGGCCACCATTGATGTGTTTGGTTTTTCCTTTAAAGCAAATGGGCATCGTGTGTGCCTCTACCAAAAACCACTTACAAGAGAATTTTTTTACCAGTAGATACACGAGGACTCCACCATTCAATTTATAGCTGCAGAAGGCAATCCTTCAACAAATTCATTTTTGTATAAGGTTATTTCTTTTTGTAAAAATTGTAAATATGATTGTCGATTTGATTTTCTATGTTTTTTCTATGTTTGTCTGCTGTCCTAACTTTGGAACAACACTTTTTTGTGTTTTTGCTATTCCAACTTTG
This sequence comes from Pinus taeda, assembly GCA_000404065.3. Classification (NCBI taxonomy): domain Eukaryota; kingdom Viridiplantae; phylum Streptophyta; class Pinopsida; order Pinales; family Pinaceae; genus Pinus; species Pinus taeda. The sequence goes on from APFE030211477.1 coordinate 221,726, forward strand.
GAACAACACTTTTCTACATTTTTGTTGTTCCAACTTTGGAACAACACTTTCCCGTGTTTTTGTTGTTCCAACTTTGGAACAACACTTTTCTCTGTTTTCGCTGTTCCAACTTTGGAACAACAATTTTTGGCATTTTTGCCATTCCAACTTTGGAACAACACCTTTTTGCATTTTTGTTGTTCCAACTTTGGAACAAAACCTTTTTCGCCTTTGTTGTTCTAACTTTGGAACATCACCTTTTTTTGTTTTTTTGCGTCTTTGTTGTTCCAACTTTGGAACAACAATTTTTGCATGTTTGTTGTTCCAACTTTGGAACAACACTTTTTGCGTGTTTATTGTTCCAACTTTGGAACAACACTTTTTGCGAGTTGCTGTTCAAACTTTTGAGCAGCTGCTGTTCCAACTTTGGAACAACACTTTTTGTTGTTTGTTGTTTGAACTTTTGAACAACACTTTTTTCTCTTTGCGTGTTTTGTTGTTGCCACTTTTGAACAACTGTTGTTCCATATTTGGAACAACATTTTTTCTTCTTGTGAAGTTTTGTGTTTCCTTAATAACACCCTTTTCCTTACATTATTTTGCTATTGAATGACACCTCCTTCCTCTTGCGGGATTATTCCTAACTCATCTCAACCCCATTTTTCTGATTCCCTTTCATGGCATGAAGTACAATACTTTTATGAGAATAAGAATTATGGATTCTATTGAAGCAGGTGAATACCCTTAACTTATGATCTTTAACAAGACAACTTCTTGATGATAGATTAAAGCGTAAGAGCTGGCAAGCTAATCGAATTAATGACAACTGAAGAATTTATAAGTGCTATAAGGAACATGGGGCAAAAGTCCAACGGCTTCTTTGTGTATCTCCATAATTTCGTATTAGAAGAAGAAGTGGATAAGAATCCTAGCCCTTTTGTTGTGAACATTTAGTTCTAGGATTTTATCTCTTTTGCAGTTAATCAACTTCAGTGGTTTAAGGCTTATAATTCGTTCCAAAGATAGGAACATGGGTTCGATCTTTGGGTAAGGAGTGGACCTACTCACCCTTTGAAACTGTTTGCTAAACATAAAAGGATGATGACACAAGAGGGCATGATTAAAATTTTAGGGCCCATACATAAGGAAGTTTTGCAAAAAGGAACAACATATTTCCTCTCCATTCAAGAAAGATCCCTGATTACATCCAAGATGAGATGGACAATCTCAACTAATAGTGTCAAGAAAAGAGAACCATTTAACTATAGGAACTTCAAAGCTACTGTAGGCCGTTTGGTCACATACAACAATATTGTCCTAAGAGAAGGACTATATTGGTTTGGATGTCGATACAGGAGCCCTATTATTTGGCACCCTCCTGAAGGATATCGGTTTGACTATGGGTTGCCTGAAGGACACGAAAAGGTAGCCTTTGCACTTTTGGCAAAACATCATGGTTTTAGGCCTAATAAATTAACCTTCTTTCCAGCTTACTCCTTAACTAAATTATGTAGGAAGTATTCATTTTTCATGAGGACATGAAATAAGGTATGCAAGGGAGTATGTTGAGCCGTGCGATAGGTATGTATTTACTCTTGATTACACTGTCTTTTTCCTCTTTTCTTATCGATTTTGTGGCATGATATAATAACATATTGCTAGGATTTTGATAAGGGATGAACGAAACTACTCTTCATACGATTTGACGTCCAAACTAACTCTCATTTCTTTTTATGCAGAAAATTAGTAGATGGAACAACTGATGTTCCAAATTCAGAACAACAAAATCTAATCAAGGGAAATGAGGCGCGTTGTGTGTGGTCGAACGAAGGAACGAATCAAGAGGATCACCGCAAGATGAAAGAATTGTCAGAAGATAGCATTTAGTTGTGAATCCCTCAGGATCTCCTAATCTTGAGGGATCACATTTATCTTTTTCCTTTTGACTATAAAGGGGAAAACTAAAGGAAGAAAGCGATCTCTCACCTTTTACTTCAATCGTAATTTTAATTTACAGAAGCATGATTCTGAAGAATGAGATCGTATTGTAATGACATGCGAATTTGATGATTAATATATAACTTGCGTTGTTGTTCATTTGGATATTCTGAACTAGCTAACCAGTATTCGTTGGTGGCTAGGGCCCAGTCTCTACTGGATCTTACTACTATTCTTTGTTTTATACTTTTCTGTTTCCTGCAAGTTTATTCTGATTTACAGCTTTGCAATTGATATACTTTCGTTAATTCGGATTTCCAATATTCATTTCATTAATGCACAATTCTAATTGGTTTTATTTATTCATGTCATGGATTGAATTAGTCATTAGTTAAAGAATCATTTCTGGTTAATCAAAGGATAGAGTGTTATTGATTAGATCAAATTCTTTCCTTCTGTCCAATAGTTTAAGTCCAGCTGAAGGAGCTCAGTTAATGCTATGACGCTCTCGGTTGATTATTATTTGAATTGGTTGATTAAGATTGAATTATGGTTTTGTTTGGGATTGAGTCATGATGCTTAGATGAATTACTTCCCTTAAAGTTACAAGCTTCAGATTTATGATTGCATCCATTTACTCTTGTATTGAATCTAATAACTTATTTTAAAGCATTACTCTCTAGATTTATAGCTTGCACATATTGTGTACAGTCTTGGAACAAAAGGACTTACCCAGGTTGATAATTAATGTGAGGTAATTAGGAGTTTTAAAAGACATATTTTAGCACCCAACATGTATCTATCCTAATAGCTCCTTACAAGGTAGTATGACTCCTTGATGGCATCCCAGAACAAATTCCAAGTGGGTGCAGCTGAAAAAAGTGAGGGTGTACTTTCATCCTTCTTCTCACAGTAAGTTTCCCACCAGTCCTTGACATAAGGGCTAAGTTTGAGAAGTGCAAAAGTAATAGTTTTCCAGTTGGAAAAATCATGAACATAAAAATATTCGTGTAGCAGATTTGGCCATTTATCTATGACGTCCACATTTATCTGTCCTTTAAATATGGGGATGTTAAAGTTAACTTGTACCTTAAAGGGCGTGGTGCTTCCAGCGTGGTTGCTGGAAAAATATGCATCCCCTTTGGGTAGCCGCCGAAGCATCTGGCCAAAGTTTTCCATCATCATGTTTGTCTGTCACTCGAGGGCTTCTTCGAGCAAGATTTTGAAAGGATCTCCTACCCCCTCGTCTTTCTTCTCTTCGACCATGTGAGGATGTCACAATTTGCGAGGTTGGTCTTGCAAAGGTTCAACTAGTTTGGGCCCTAACTCCTTATATCCCAACCTTGTTGGGGACATGCAAAAAAAAACAATAGAGAAATAACATACCGCTCTAATACCACTGGTCCAAACTTAAACATGAATGCAATAAATCACATATATAACCATAAATACATAGTTGCAGCAGAAATAACACTTCATTTCATTAATATAAAATACTGAAATATGTTTACAAATAGAATGGAAATAAACTAGCTTGGCTGATGGTAGCATATCTCTGACAAGAAATGTGGTCGCTACTTGCTTCTAAACTGTGTTACATTGGGGCTCAAAGGTTTATTTATTATTGAGAAACAATGGAAAACCTTAAACATCCAAAAACCTAAACCTAGGAGATGAAGCACCAAAACTGTGGACCCCGGTTGGGTAAATTGGTACATCAACTTCCCGAGGTCGTAACTTTGGCATATGATCTCTATTTGACTATCATAATACCTTATTTCGAAGATCGCGAAGAGGAGGCCGAAAACAAACATGAAAACTAGATTGAGATATTTTTGGTCTCTATGTTTTCCCTAAAAACTTCGCTTAGAGCCTTAAAATAGGTTCAGAAGTTCACGACCTAAAAAAATGGCAAAAATAGGAGATTATGCTACGACTAAGAAAATTGAAAAATTGAAAGAGACAGAGTTGAGGATCCAAGTGGAATAGGCGTTTGGCCGCCAATATCCACCTCGATCATTTAGCCTCGAGATGCCTTGGTTGGTTCTTTTAGTTTGAGTCTCAGATTCATGCTTGGAATATGGCACGAGGGTGAATGGGTGAAGAGAGATTTGGCTCGGCCATTCTATGGTCAGGTGGAATGTGGTAGCCCCATCCCAGGTTTGGATTTTTCATCATCAATATGAGGACACCTCTCCTTGTATTTCTATGAGTATCATATTGGTTTATATGTGGGTCATATGGTGGTGATTTCATTAGTATTTCTACTTCTATTATGTCGGTCATGTATGTATTTTATGACAGTGGCTATGTACAACTCTCATCATGTTTTTACTTGTAAATTAATGGACAATGTATCTATGACCTAATACATGATAATGTAACAAATTATATGAGGGAATAAGGATTCTTAATGATTCTTAGACAAGTATGAGATCCCTATGCTTAAATCTATTTTTTACACATGTGTATTACATATTTGTGATATGTTTGACAAAATGCCTGTCGTGGCTAGTCAGTGTCTGGATAAGGACTTGTTCAAGTACTTGCTTTTGCATCATTGCTTCCTTGTTACATTACTGTTCTAAAGGTGTTATTGAATTCTAGGAAGTGACCTAGGCTTTGGGCCTGAAAAAGTGGCTCAAATCTCGGGGAGGCTGGCACAACACTGAGAAAAATAGTCCCTCGACCTTGGCATACCTTGCCATGAGAGCGTCATGGAAGTTGGTAGGCCTATAACATGAGAACGTCCAGAGGCCAAGAGGCCTAAAACCTTACCGAACCTAGGGGCTAGTTGACAGAATTTTTGGGATGATTCTCATGGGTCCTCTAACTGACGTGGAAGGTCTTTATGTTGTGTTCCATCGATTCCACTTCCTTAAGGTCACACGGGAGGTTGAATCTAATCACAGTAGCCTCTCATCACATGTTTACCCCAATTGGCTGGTTATTGAGGTAGATGTGGGACGAGGGTGTTACAAAGTGGTATCAGAGCATGGTTCACCCCTCAGACTGGATGGGCAGTGTGCATCGATCATGCATTCATGTAGTTTGCATGTGTGTTAATCATCCTTGGGGTCTTTGTGCTTGTTACATGTTCATGGTGTCAGTCATGGTTGTAGTGATGCCGTCATGTGAAAGAGGATGTTGTTGTTATGAAGTATGTTGTCATGAGTGCATGATTGGTTACATGCTATTTATGCTTGCATATTGTTAGTGCGCATCGGTATGGTTTTTTTTGTCATGCATGAGGTCATGATATGTGTAGTTGATATGGTCATGCATTGATGACTGGACTAGACTAGCTAGACTGATGGTTACATGATTATGTGATTACGTATTATATGTCTATATGCTGTTATGATTATGATATACATGTATCACTCTAATTTTATGATCTTGCAGATTATATATCCTCCCCAAATTATGCTAAGGTATGTTAGTTTATTGTGGTTTGGTTTAGCTGAAATAGTATGCTTTGTAGGAAAGAGATCAAAATGACTAGCAAGATGGTAGACTACAAAGACTTTTCTTATGAATCAGATGAGTAGTGTGGTGTTGGGCACTCTTCTAATTTGGTAGACACATTTAGGAGCTTGAAGGAAGAAATAAGGAGTTGTAAGGCGGAAAATGACAAAATCATGCAGGCACAAGAGGAACAAGCAAAAGTTAATGTAATACTTATTCAAAGTTTTTCAAGATTGCAGCGGCAAGGGCCACTTCGGATAAGCCATGGACAAGAGGACAGAACTAATGAGGCATATAGAAGTAGGTCTCATGGTGGTCACATTTCATATAAAGATGACATTATTAGATATGTTAGGTTGTTGGATACTCTGGATAATAGAGGTCATGGATGCAAGTACTATTCTAGTTCTAGTTCAGATAGACAGCATGATCATCATTGTTATCATCCTTACAGGAGAAGTGATAGGGGGTACTTGCCATACGAGTTTAAGAAAACAAAGCCACCTACTTTTGATGGAGATGTGAAGAAGCGAGAAGATGTAGAGGCTTGGATACTTGGGATGAAGAAGTTCTTTGAGTTGCATAATTTCATAAATAATATTAAGGCCAGGGTAGCTATCTTTAGCCTGAGAGGTAAAGAAAACGTCTAGTGGGAATATGTGAAGCGGGTTAGAGACATCAGAATCGATGACTTGAGTTGGCATGACTTCAAGAGGCTTTTCAAGAATAAATACTTGTCAAAAAGGTACTGCAGTAGTATGGCCAAAGCGTTTTATAAGCTAGAGATGGGGTCAATGGTAGATGAAGAGTACACAACCAAGTTCTTGGATCTATTGAGTTATGTACCATATCTTAAAGATGAGAAGGTTAAATTTCAGTGATTTGTGAGTAGATTTTCATTGGTGTTTAGAGATTGGATTCAACATCACAAGTCTCGGTCACTTGAAGAATTTCTTGGGAAATTGAAACATTTTTATGAACAATCAAAGTGTAAGAATGAATCTCAACAAGGATGGAAAGGATAAGGAAAAAGTAAAGGTAAATGGCAACCGAAAAGAACAAGGCCTCAGAATGTAGACGAGAAAGAAAATGTGGCACAACAAAAGAAGTTCAATGTAGCTAGACAGGGACATGGGTGACATCAACAACATAGAGTTGAGGATACTAGTCGATTAAAGTGTTGGACATGCAGTAAAGAGCACCTTAGAGATTGTCCACAGAATCAGAGTGGTAGGCCTTATATATATAATGCGCAGGAGGCACAGACTCTTGGGGATGTTGGTTAGATCATTCCTCGTATTTATGCAACGTTGGATAACATTAAGCTTCAAAGTTGAAACTCTTCCTCTTTGAACTATATTTCATGACGGTTGTTTTGGATGTCTTGTATCTACATTCGTACTATATATAAGATCTGGGTCATCTTCTGTTTCACTATACTTCAGTTAATCTTTTGGGTATTCAATATATTCATATATATTCCCGTGTTAAATTAAGTGAGTTGTTTCTACTTTTCGCTTTCCCATAGTATGGTTTGTTTTTTAGAGTATTTTTTTTCTAAGTAATGCTAATCTATTAATAAAAAAGGTAAAATTACAGCGAGGCGTTGCCTCTACAGTGTTGAACAAAGTTATATCAGTATGGAACTAGTGAACCAAAAGATATGACTACCCACTGAGGGGAAACCAGTCAGAAAGTAGCCATATTCAATGCCCACGTAGCCATCCCAGATCGTTAACAAAGATGTATTAAGCCCACACAACAGTCCTGAATGTGATTCAACCAAAATGCAACAAGTGGAATGAAAATTCATTAGTAAAACAACTAGACTGAACCTGGATAACACATTTGTCAAGCGGGTCCACTAGGCATCTGGTGGAGGCTCCTCCACAATTCGACAACCGTAGTCTACCCAGTCCACCAGCTCTTCCTCGATACCACAATTGTAGTCATTCCCCTCCACCAACTCTGCGAACGTGCCACCACCTCTGTCAACGACCTCCTGCATGCTGCCTGAGCATCCAATGCTTGCATGCTGGCCGCCATCCAAGTCCTCGCCATGCAGGGTGCTACCATGTCTAGCCTTGTGCCTGAGCAAGGCTATCTTTTCCTTTTCGCCATCTCCCATATCTTGCGTCTTCTCAGCCTTTTCTCTAGTGCAGGTCTACTCTTCCTCTGGTTTAGTTCCTTGAGTAGCAAGCTCCTCCTACTGACTCAAATCTTCACTGAAAGCCACAGTGATGGTAGCGATGATGGCGGGACGATTCAGCATGCTCTGAAAACGGAATTGGGCAATGTGACAAGAGGGGTGAGGGGGATCAAGAGGGCTAGTCATTTGGAAGGCCGCATTCACTCTTCTAGCCTCAGAATTCTGTGTTCGTCCTCTGCCCTGCGAGTGTGCAGGTAATGGCCACTGAGATGACCACTAGACTGAGTACAAGAAGGGGTGGATGAAAGGGTCTTTGGTTTGGGGATGGACGTCGAGGATGGGTGAGTGTTACGTCCTCAACTGCTATCACGTCTGCTCCACATCCTATGGCAAGTTCGTGTCATGGCGTGGCCAACAGAATGGCAATTGAACTCTTGGGTTGGGATAACAGAGATAAAATCAAGATGAGGGCCTGGTGAGGAATAATTCACTCTAGGATTGTTGTTATTATTGAGCCTAGAAGTAGGAGAGTTCTGGGCAGAATTCAGGTTGCATTGAGTGGTTTGTATGAAATGGAATCCATTTCCCAAATCCACACAGCTAATAAGCCAATAGCGATGCCTTGTAATTGTGCGGAAATTCGGCTCCTCAGCTTAAGGGGGGCAATAACATCTAAGTGGAGAGGGAGAGAAAGTGTTCTGGTCTGTGTTTACCATGATTTTAACCCTGTTGCTACCGTCTCGACCTGAGCACCATCATAATTGTGCCTGCATGTTGACAGTTCTGTGCCATAAATTGGAATGGAATGGGACGCGGGTGGCCATGTGGCTCGGCCGCCTGCCATTCGCCTACCCCGTCTTCATTAATGCCCTTTTAATCACCCGCATCCGAGTTTTTTTTTAGAGTATTATATACACGTGCTTTAAGTTATGTACTATGCTTCCTTATTTCAACTGTGTATTGAGATTTCTCTAATTATTTCTGCTATGCAAGGCCCAAAAATGCTTGACAAACATTCCTAGCTTACTTGAGATGAGTTAGAGATTTTTGGTTATCAAGTTAGTTTCCATTGTACTCAGTGTACCTACAATTGAATGATTTCACAACGAAGCTTGATTTTTATGCACCAGCATTTTTATATTAATTGATTGCAGAGTTTTTCCTACAATTTGGAACACATAGCCCGACCCAGTCCTTAACTTCTTTGAGTTACCCAAGATTTTTCGGGACTGTTTCTCTGTAGGGTTCTCTCCTTGACATAGAGAAACCAACCCGCAACTTAATCTGGTCTTCTAGTTATTGTTCTACCCACGACTCAACTAGTGATATTATGTGATTCCCTGGTGCTCAGCTGTTACTTCTCCTCATAATTCTGGGACTAAAATTTCCTTTAGTAATTCTCATAGTCCTAACATGACCAAATCATAGGTTAACAACCTACTTAAGATAGGTGTTGTTACAAACAATTTAATTCACCGGTATGAAATATATATCTAGTAATCATTCTTGTTGATATCTATTAGCAAACACAGGTACCAAATATCTTTTCATAAATATAGATATAATACCAACAATAATTTTTATCAGTGTCCTTAATAAACACAAGTAACAAAGTAACAACAATATTCTTCGGTTCCTTTCAAAATCATTGTGAGCACTTAGAAATAAAAGAAATACTCTAATAATTATCAATAAAGATATGATTTTATACCAAACTCTATTTACTACAACATAAACAATATTCTTCCATTGTTCATGATTCCATTTGCCATTCACTTTTCCAACAACTAGAAAAACAAACATTAGTTGGAATCACCAACCACAAAATCAGGTGGAGTCGAATGCTCCTCCCAACCTATGAAAACCAGCTACTCTACTAGTGCTCCCCCGAGCTGATTTGATAATAAGAAACATATATGATAGACCACATGGTCCCAACTAGCTTTAGTCATAGGTCCTTTAGGAAGTCCCACTAGCCAACCAGCTAGAGGAATTAAAATTTTATTCCATGTGTGCCCACGAAAAAAATTCTCATTCCATTCTCTTTAGTTCTTCTCTCTCTTTCCTCAGGTACCGAATACCCTCTTAGTTTCCCTTTTTCCTTTTTCTCAGGACTGCGAATGTGTCACTATTTTTTCAAAAGTATTTCCAAATATGAAATCTTTTCTTTTCATTCTCTCCCCATGACTCTTGGCTACCTTTTTTTATGAAAGTTATTTATTTATTTATTTAACACAACTGCTTATAACTTTACATTAATTACATCACATCTTAATATTGATTTAACTTTAGTAAAGTAAATAAAATAAAGTAAAATTAGGTAATTTGAGAAAATTATTCTATTTGAAAAAAATGCTACATTATCCATAATGATTTGAACTTATTCAACACTCTTTAAAATAAATAAAAATTATGTAATGTAACATAAAAATTATGTAATATAACAATTAAGGTTGAAGAGCTTTTCCAAAATTGATTCTTATATTTTTTTTAAATAATTTAAATATTAAATTTAGTAATTTTAATAACCAATAATATATTTTGAATACAATTTTTTTCCTTTTTTCTTTTTACATTCCATTAATTATAAGATTACATATTAATATGATGAAACAATCATGAAAAATAAGTTTAACGGAAAATCATGATTTCTCATAATTTGTTTTATTCTATCCATTATTAATTATTTAATTTCTTTAATTTTAATTTCAAAAAATATTTATTTCTAAAATTATATATATTTATATAAACACATTCCTCATTGAAATACATCTAAACTCAATTTTCAAATACATATTAATTAACATATTTGACTGCTATTAAAATAAAAAATATATTTTCCATATAATTTTAAGGTTATCAAATGCATAGAGACTTTCACTATAATGACATAAACTAGCTCTTTGATTGCTATTAAACTAAAAATAATTTTCCATATGATTTTAAAGTCGTATCAAATCCATAGAGACTTTCAATATGATGACATCAACTAGCTCTATGAGACAACACTTCTTTCTCATGAATTTCGACCAAAACTTGTAATCAACGGCTTGCACAGTTAAAGACATGATTTTTGGAGGCAATCATTATCACTCACTACCAGTGCCTTCCAATTACCTCCCCTATGTACCGTTGTAATCACACTACCAGTGCCTTCCAGCCACCATCCTCATGTACTGATCCAAGCTGAAAAGTCTTATTTTGTTACACTAGGTTGAAAAATGTTAACCAGTGAGCAGTTTCTCCTGCTGCTTTTCCACGTCAGTACAATCCATGTTTTTACATAACACAGGCAGCCATCTCCAGAGCGTTACAGACAATTTATTCATTGCACTTATTTGCAGTGTTATTTGTTCTTTTCCATTTTAGGTAAGTGTAACATATTTTAAATTAATATTTTGAAAATCTAAATGACTACATGTATTATCTATCCAATCATTTTACTATACTATATATATAAGAGAAACGAGCATTAATTTGTAAAAAGACATGTCATAATCTTCAGTTCACAATAAACTTTTCGGTGATTACAAGACTGTATTTTCAAATATGTTACGATTATGGATAAAAAACAATTAAACACTAGAATATAAATTAATAAAATAAATTGTACTTCTAAAACGTTCAAGTAAGAAATATAACTTTAATATTTTATAGAGGTGTTCCGTTTCGTCTACTGGTGTGCAGATGACCAGTGCCTTTATGCCAAATTTGTGATTGTCAATTTAAATCTAACACCATGTGCAGGATAGACGACTGTTATATATATATATTTATAGCTACTTATTTTCTATTTAAAAAATATTACTTTTCCTTTTAAAGCAAGGGGACATACTTTCACATAACCTATCTTCATCCTCAGCAGAATGAACCTTTCGACTAAAAAATTAATATACATATATATATATAAATTCACTTTTCTATCTAAAACATCACACAATCCTAATCATTAAGCCCTAAGCCCACTTAACCTATTCCAATAATTAATATATAGTTTTACAACAACATGCGTATACATGATATGATTTGATTGGATAAGGATTGATTTTATGATGTTCGGATGTTACAAAATATCATTTATGAAAGCTCAGAAAATTAATCACCACTCGACAGAAAACCTAAGAATTCGGAGAAAACACATGAGAGTTATGGGCGCTTTATTTTATTAAATTCGTCAGAAAAATGGTCCGAACAAATTAAATATTTGAAGTTAAATTTATTTAGTCACGTCCACAGGACCGAATCAATCATGTACCGTATCTGAATTTGACAATGATCGCCCATCCAAAACAATGGCAACCAATAAATCCTATCCTATGTTATGAAATATCATTTATTAAAGCTCGGAAAATTAACCACCACTCTAGAGAGAACCTATAGAAAACCTAAGAATTCGAAGAAAACAAATCAAAGGGATGGAGCCCTTTATTTTATTAAATTAGTAAGAAAATCCTGACAACGAATTAACAATTGAAAGTAAAATTTATTTAGTCATGTCCACAGGACCGAATCAATCATGTACCGTATCTGAATTTGACAATGATCGCCCATCCAAAACAATTGTCAGGTCTCCCACACCAACTACGTCACACTGTTAGTTCTCACACACCAACTAAGTCACACAATTGAATGCTATTAAAATACTATAAAAGTTATATAATTAGCAATTGTCCCAAAGATACAAAGAGAGGCCGATAGGATTATTAAATTGAAATTGTTAAATTTTTATAGAAGAGTTAATTGGTTCGTGGGAAACTTTGGTTAATTATGAGTATAATGAAACAATACCTACACAATATATTCATAATATGAAAATAGATCACATGGATTATAATTAGTCATTGTGAATAATGATCATGGGATACATGTCATTCATGAATGATTTAATTATATACTCTACACAGATAAGCTTCAAAAAAGATAATCCATGTGGGGGCTATGAAACTCCCCATTTGTTTAAATGAAAGAAAGAGAGCTTTGGATAAATTAATGTGTTGGAAATGTGATAGGAAGCGAAGTTGGATTAATTATGAGGGGAATTCATAGCTAAAGGAAAAGCTTGTTATTAATAATAGTTATAATTCCAATGGGGAGGTAGGAGCAAGGGGGTTATTTTTTGCCTCTCTAAAGAAAGGAAGACTAAATTCTTTTGGCGCATCAAAGAGGCAACAAACAATTAAGTTGAATATCTAGCATTATGGAAAAGATTGGACTTCGCATTTTTCGCCTCGATAAAGAAAGAAAAAACTAAATTCACCTTGGGCATCGAAGAAACGACCAACAATCACGCTGAATATCTAGTTTAATGAAAAAAATACTATAAAAGTTATATAATAATTGTTTAAAAGGTGCGACAATTTGTTGCTCTCAAGGTTGTGGATTTTTTTAGCCTCAAAACAGGAAAATGTTTACGAAAGTTAGAGATTTTGGCTTTTGGATTTTTATTAAGGGTATATTGAAATTATTTTTTTCGTACTACATAAGATTATATCATTTAACTTTTCACTATTTCTTTTAAGTTCGTACAAAAAAACGCAAAGAACAATTCTCAAAGTAATTTTAGTATTTGTCTTTTTTTTTTTTAATATAGTTTTGTGTTTTTATAGATTTTAGCAATAAATTATATTAATAATATTTTTTTAACCATGATAAATTATTTGTTTTATATTTTTATAAAATTCTCCTAGATTTTTAAGTAAAATAGATCCCAAAATAAAATATGCAAAACACCAAATATCACCTTTACAAATAGTAATCTCAAATGTTGAGGATAAGTATAAGGGAGATTAGGTATAAGAACCTTTAGGATGATCTTCGAGATTAGGTATAAGAACCTCTAGGATGATCTTTCTACAAGTTTTTTTTCGACTGGGCATGCCAAAAGAGAAAATGAGGATCTGGTGTCTTTATTGTTTTGGAACCGAGCAAATATTATTATTTATTGTGGGAGGGTGGAAATGGCACAAACAAGAGGGCAGAAGTTATAGCACTTTGGGGTGTTCTTCTATTTGTTAAATGGTCGGGTTGGAGGATTTTCATGTCCATGGACGTGGTGTCTTTATTGTTTTGGAACCAAGAAAATATTATTATTTCTAGTGGAAGGGTGGAAATGGCACAAACAACCGGGAAAAAGTTATAGAACTTTGGGGTGGTCTCCTAATTGCCAAATGGTTGAGATCAGAAAATTTTCATGTCCATGGTGTTGCAAAAAGCACCATTAACTGGGTTAAAGACTTTTTGTAGTTCAATCCACCTATCGTATCCCACTATGATGCAGGAGCATGAGACTTGGAGGGAAAATCTTCAAACTTATTCCAAAAATCCAAAAAAATCTACAGGCAAAGGAGTGGGGTCCTTTAGCCAACAGTTTCCATGCTTTTCTAGTTTAAGATAGGGATAGAACTAAGAATAGAATCATTCTGTAATAATCACTCATGGATAAGCGATAATAAGTTTTATGCATGATTGCTTTAAAGCGCTCTATGTAAAAGGCATGCTTTTGTATGGATAACAACCGAGAGGGCTTATCTATTGTTTTAAATAAGAAATAACGGGACTCTCAGAGGGCATCGAGCCCAGAGACATAGTCATTTTAGGGCATCGAGCCCGGAGACATAGTCATTTTAAAAACTCCCTCTGTGTATCTGATTTGATGGTTCGTTGTTAATTAGTATTTTTGTGCATGTATCAGTTCTAGTTTTGTTGTTTCTGCGTTTATTAATGGTGATTCAATCTTTGTTTTCTAATTAACAATTAAGTGTAGACCTGTTGGACTGTTTTTCCTCCATATCGACAAAGGCAGTCTTCTTTAAGTGCTTTATAGAGTTCCGCGGCCAAAACACTGTTTACATAGGAAATCTTTGAAAAAGACTTAATCAGGACATAGATCTGAACTTGAAATTGTATTGAATTAGGTCCATACTTGTATCGGGTCTGAACCATTATCGTATCGCAGAACTATAAGTGGAGTGGAAGAACCTTTGGAACCGTCGAGTGCCGAAACTCTAACAGTCCGAACCCGAACCACTATAGAGAAGGGAGAAAGGGTTGTCGGGTCCGCGAGCTTATCACATCGCAAGACTAGAGCAGGGGGAGCAAGTCCTTTGGAATAGAGGGGTCGTAGATTACGATCTCCGATAACATATATATTATCGTATCGGAGGAAAGGAGATGGAAGGGATTTTAAAAGCACCGACAATGTTATTTGCGTTTAACGCAAATATTTGAAATGTAGTGCCGATAGTGTAATTCCTTTGGAATTAACACAAAGACTATTTAAAAGTTGTGACTGTGGTTAAAAGCACTGATACTGTATTTTGTTCCTTTTGAACAAAGTCCCCGCCGATAGTGTATTTTGCGTTGAAAATGCAGTTTCCTCATTTTTAAAGCGCCAATAGTGTTTTTTTGTAATTCTTTTGGAATTACAGTGCCGATAGAGTATAAGGCTCTATGTTTATAAATTGTGTCTGATAACAAGGGTTGGGATTTCTAGAGTAAAAATCCATGAGGCTATCAGGCTAATAGATGACTGATACGTCAATTGATGCAAGAGGAGAATTTCAGACAGATATTGAAGAAATTGTAGTCAGATTTGAGGTTGTCTATATCGCATGTACCCGGGCCACCATTAGTGGTATTAGAGCCACCAGTTGACATTGGATTGAATCTCAAAAGCGGGAGAAGGAAAGTTACTATGGCTTTCAGATTTGGAAGATGACAAGGATGTGGTGGAAGAGGACGGCCTATTGCAAACGCTGAAGTAATGGAAGTTGTGCAATAGATTCAAGCTAGATTAGATGCATTAACAACAGGCAGAAATATAGATGATGGAGATGTTAGTGAACCTGAGGTTGAAGCTACAGAGGAGGAAGCTGTAGCAGTTACCCCTCAGATGCGATTCTTCCAATCAATGTTGAGATCCACACCTAGGCCAAAGACCGAGGTTCCAATATATGAAGGAGGAGTGAATCTTGAAGAGTTGATAGATTAGATTAATGGCATGGAGAAACTCTTCGATTATGAAGAAACAAAAGACGAGAAGAAAGTCAATTTTGCTGTCACCAAGTTAAAAGGCCATGCAACGCTTTGGTGGGATGGTGTGCAGGCAGAAAGGAAGAGACTTGGTAAGCAACCAATCAAGAATTGGAGCAGGATGGTAGCAAAGCTAAGAGGTAAGTTTCTGCCAAGTAATTATCAGTAAACCTTGTTCAGGCAAATGTAAAATCGTAGATAGAGTTCTTTGATAGTGAAAGCATACACAGAGGAATTCTACAAGGTAAGCATAAGAGCTAGAGAAGCCCGGGATAAAGATGAGAAGGTGGCTAGATATGTGAATGGCCTTAGGATCGAAATTCAAGATGAGATAAGTCTACTCTCTCCTAAAATAGTAGAGGAAGCTTATCAGATAGCACTGAAAGCTGAAGGAAAACTCATGAGGAAGCAGTCTGCCAGAGGGAGAGGTACTTTCCGAGGAAGGGGAAGTCAAGGTGGTAGAGGAAGATCTACAACACCTAAAGATGGAGCTAGCAGCAGCTCAACCTAGCATGCACCCACAGGGGGTGATGCAAGAGGTAGAAGGAGTTTTTCTAGAGGAAGAGGAGGCAAAGGAAGAGGAAGAGAAATAGGATGTTACAGATGTAACAAGATGGGCCATAGAGAATTTGGGTGCCCAGAAAATGCAAGAACAAGCCAGAGGAATGCAATTGTTGCTCCAGCTAAGGGAGAAGCACCGGCAACAATAGTGACAGAAGAAGAAAATATACGAGAGAAAGGAGAATCTTTGGTGACTAATAAAGATTTTCTCAAGCCAACAAAGGACGTAGTTGAACCATCACAAAGAAAGACATTATTTAGGGCAGTGTGTAAAATCCAAGGTAAATGTTGCTAGATGATCATTGATAGTGGCAGCACTGACAATTTGGTCTCTACAGAAGTGGTGGAGAAATTGAAGCTGAAGACAATGAAACATCTGACACCTTACAAGGTGTCATGGTTGCAAAAGGGACATCAACTATTAGTAAATGAATAGTGTGAAGTCGAATTTCAGGTGCGCAAGTATAAAGATAAAATTGTATGTGATGTGATGCCAATGGATGTATGTCACATATTGCTTGGAAGACCTTGGCAATATGATAGAGGAGCCATGCATGATGGAAAAAGAAACACCTACAAGTTTGGAAAGGATGGTCTCAATCATATGTTGTTGCCTCTAAAAGAAGAAGATGTACCAGGAAAGAAGACTGATCCAAAAACTCTGTTATTAGGAGGAAAGGAATACTTGAAGCAGATTGAAGAGAATGAGGTAAATTTTGCTGTAAATTGCAAGCCCAAGGTAATAATGACTTCTACTAAAATTTCTGATTTACCCATTGAAATTCAAGAAATGTTGGAAAACTATTGTGATATTATTGTTGATGATTTGCCAAATGAGTTACCACCCATTAGAAGAATTAGCCATCATATAGATTTGATTCCTAGAGCAATTCTAGCTAACAAAGCAGCTTATAGAATGACTCCTACAGAAAATGAAGAGGTTAGGAAGCATGTGCAAGAATTGCTTGACAAAGGGCTGAATAGAGAAAGCTTCAGTCCTTGCGTAGTACCAGTGCTGAGTCCAAAGAAAGATGGATACTGGAGAATATGTACAGATTTAAGAGCCATCAATAAAATCACAATTAGGTACATATTTCCTTTACCTAGAATTGAAGATTTAATGGATTGCTTGAGTGGAGCAAAGTATTTTTCAAAACTAGATCTTAAAAGTGGGTATCATCAGATAAGGATAAGAGAAGGGGTTGAGTGGAAAACCGCTTTTAAGACAAATGAGGGATTATATGAGTGGAGAGTAATGCCTTTTGGGTTGTCAAATGCACCAAGTACATTTATGAGACTCATGAATGAAGCTTTTAAAGATTTTATTGGTAAATTTGTAATAGTATATCTCAACGATATATTAATTTACAGCAGGTCTAAGGAGGAGCATATGAGTCATTTGAATCATGTCTTACAAAGGCTGCAGCAGGAGAAATTATTGTTGAATTTGAAGAAGTGTTAATTCATGAAACAAGAGCTAGTGTACTTGGGTTTTGTTATTTCTGCTGAAGGGCTGAAGATGGATCTAGAGAAGATCAAGGCAATCATGAAGTGGGCTTCATCCAAGAGTGTTTCTTAGGTAAGAATTTTTCATGGTCTTGCTAGCTTTTATAGAAAATTCATCAAGAATTTTAGTAAGATTAATGCACCTATTATTGAGACCATAAAGAAGGACAAACAACCATTTAGATGGACTGCTGAAGCAGAGAAGAATTTTCAGTTGTTAAAGAAGAAAATCACTGAAAAGCCTATTTTGGTTTTACCTCATTTTAGTAAGCCTTTCCAAGTGACGTGTGATGCCAGTGGAGAAACAATTGGAGGTGTTTTAAGCCAGGAAGATAGACCAATAGCTTATTTTAGTGAAAAGCTAAATGATTCCAAAAAGAAATATTCTTCTTATGATAAGGAGTTCTATGCAGTTGTACACTCATTAAAGAAATGGAGGCATTATCTAATGTCAAAAGAATTCATCCTTTATTCAGATGACCATGCAGTACAGTTTATAATGCAACAACCAAAGCTTAGACAGAAACATGCTAAATGGGTAGAGTATCTTCAAGGTTTCCATTTTGTTTTGAAGCATATAAATGGTCAATCAAAAAAAGTTGCAGATGCCTTAAGTAGGAGGAATGTATTATTTCAAGAAATTCAAATCCAAGTGTTGGGTTTTCATTTTTTGTATGAAACAGATCTAGATTTTAAATAGGCATTTGAAGCTTGTAAAAATCCTGTTTTGCTGGATAGGAGTAGATGGTTGGATTACTTCTTACAAGATGGACTGTTGTTTAAGAAAAATCAGTTGTGCATACCAAAATGTTCAATGAGGGAGAATTTAATCAAAGAAAAACATAGTGGAGGACTTGTAGGACATTTTGGCATAGAGAAAACTTTTGAACAGTTGAACAGATTTTATTTCTGGCCGAAAATCAAATCTGAAGTGGAGAAGTATGTGAAAACTTGCAAAGTCTGTCAGCATGCAAAGCAAAGGAGCCAAAACACAGGTTTGTATATTCCATTACCAATTCCAGATAGGCCTTGGGATAAGGTAAGTATGGATTTTGTTTTAGGCTTACCAAAGACTCAAAGAGGTAATGATTCAATTTTTGTTGTAGTGGACATATTTTCAAAAATGACACATTTTATTCCATGTTATAAGTCTAGTGATGCTTCTCACATTGCTAATTTGTTTTTTAAGGAGGTTGAAAGATTGCATGGATTTCCTAAAAGCGTTGTCTCAGACAGGGATTCCAAATTTGTTGGACATTTCTGGAGGACGCTATGGAAGAAGTTGAGAACTAAATTAATTTTCAACTTTGCCTATCATCCACAAACTGATGGACAGACTGAATTTGTGAACAGGAGTTTGGGCAATCTTTTAAGGAACCTTACTGCAGAACATCCAAAACAATGGGATCAAGTGTTGGCACAAGCTGAATATGCATATAATGACTCACCTAACAGGAGTACAGGACATAGTCCATTCCATATTGTTTATGGAATGCATCCAAGAGGAGTAGCTGAGTTAAGAAACTTGGGAAAAGAAGAGATGAGAAGTGTAGAGGGTGAAGACTTTGCTTCAAAAATGCAAGCAATACATGAACAAGTGAAACATGAGCTACAAGATAGCAACATCAAGTACAAAACTAGAGCAGACATAAGAAGAAGAGAGGTGAACTTTGAAGTTGGAGATCTAGTTTTAGCACATCTCAGAAAGGAGAGGTTTCCAAAGAGGGAGTATAACAAACTGAAGTTCAAAAAAATTGGACCATGCAGAGTGTTGAGAAAATTTTCTGCAAATGACTATGAGATTGAGTTACCCCCTGATGTTGGAATATCAGTAATGTTACAAACCTGTATAAGTATGAAGGTGAAACTGTAGATGATACATCACAAGATCAAGAGACCCAAGAGATTGACTGGGTAAGACAGTTACCCACAACAAAGAATTTGCAACCAGAAAGAATTCTAGACAAGAAGGTGTTTAAGAAAATAAGGGGACAAGAATACTTCCAGTATTTGGTAAAGTGGAAGGATCAGTCGACCGCTAAAGCTACTTGGGTTACAGAAGACATGCTACAGAAACTGGACAGTTCTGTAGATGAACTCATGGACAGGAGCACATGAAGAATTTTGTCCTCAGGAGTTTGATGCAGGAGCATGATACTTGGAGGGAAAATCTTCAAACTTATTCCGAAAATCCAAAAAAAAACTATAGGCAAAGGAGTGGGGTCCTTTAGCTAGCAGTTTCCATGCTTTTCTAGTTTAAGATAGTGATAGAATTAAGAATAAAAGCATTTTGTAATAATCGCTCATGGATAAGCGATAATAAGTTTTATGCATGATTGCTTTAAAGTGCTCTATGTAAAAGGCACGCTTTGTATGGATAACGACCGAGAGGGCTTATCTATTGTTTTAAATAAGAAATAATGGGACTCTCAGAGGGAGTCGAGCTCGGAGACATAGTCATTTTCAAAATTCCTTTTGTGTATCTGATTTGATGGTTCCCTCTTAGTTAGTATTTTTATGCACGTATCAGTTTCGGTTTTGTTGTTTCTGCATTTATTAATGGTGATTCAATCTTTGTTTTCAAATTAACACTTAAGAGTAGCCCTGTTGGATTGTTTTTCCTTCATATCGATGAATGCAGGCTTCTTTAAGTGCTTTATAGAGTTCCGCAGTCAAAACTCTCTTTACACTGGAAATCTTTGAAAAATACTTACTCGGGACATAGTTCCGAACTTGAAATTGTATTGAATCAGGCCATACCCATATTGGGTCCGAACCATTGTCACATCGTAGAACTGTAAGTGGCGTGGAAGAATCTTTGGAACTGGCGAGTGCCGAAACTCTGACAATCTGGACCCGAACCACTATAGAGAAGGGAGAAAGGGTTGTCTGGTCTGTGAGCTTATTGCATCGCAAGACCGAAGTAGGAGGAGCAAGTCCTTTGGAATAGTGGGATTGCCGATTGCGATCTCTGATAATATATATATTATCGCATCAGAGAAAGGCAGATGGAAGGGCTTTTAAAAGCGTTGATAGTGTTATTTGCGTTTAACACAAATCTTTGAAATGCAGCGTCGATAGTGTAATTCCTTTGGAATTAACACGAAGAAAGTTTGAAAGTTGCGACTGTGGTTAAAAGCGCTGATAGTGTATTTTGTGTTGAAAAGACAGTTTCCTCATTTTTAAAGCGCCGATAGTGTTTTTTTGTAATTATTTTGGAATTACAGTCCCGATAGAGTATAAGCCTCTGTGTTTATAAATTGTGTCCGATAACAAGGGTTGGGATTTCTAGAGGAAAAATCGATGAGGCTGTCAGGCTAATACATGACTGATACATCAATTGATGCAAGAGGAGAATTTCAGAAAGATATTGAAGAAATTATAGCCAGATTTGAGAGGTTGTCTATATTGCCTGTACCCAGGCCACCACATTGCCACGTATAAAGACCATGTTAAGGACTTTCTAGAACATTTCCTTTCACTACATATACAAAAAAACAAAATCAGGTTTTTGATCTCCTTTCTAAGAAGGGTGTTTCTAAACCGCTGAGTAAGTTCTTTGTTATCTACATCTAGAATGTTCTCATGAGTGTTGGATACATAAATAATTTTTGCATAGGAAGCATATCCAATTCGCTAAAAAAAAAGTTATTTTGATTAAAACTTTTAAATTTGATTGAATCCACAAGTCAAAGAAATGGTGGATATAACTGTAACACCTATGTTGTGTTATATTGGATGTATAAAGTTCTAGGGGATACAAACAACACATATAAATGCTATTAAAATAAAACTTTAACAACAGATGTATGGAGTTGGAAATACAGAGAAAACAACTATTTTGATTAAAACTTTTAAATTTGATTGAATACACAAGTCAAAGAAATGGTGGATATAGCTGTAACACCTATGTTGTTTTATATTGGATGTATAGAGTTCTAGGGGATACACACAACACATATAAATGCTATTAAAATAAAACTTTAACAATAAATGTATGGAGTTGGAAATACGGAGAAGACACAAAATCGGGATCAAACATATTTAAATTACAATTTAGATCCGATAAATTTATGAGATATACCTCAGAATATGTACTCTCTTTTTAAATTATTAATGAAAAGAAAATAATTTTCTTCTCTGCAAAAAAATTCAAACCGAACTAATTAATCTCAAGGATAACTTCTTACCAAAGGGATTAACCTCTCTAGAAGATTTATTTGATTCAAATGGTGTTCGTAGGAAACCTGAAATGGAACCTTCAAGGTATGATATAGAGGAATGTAATATAAGCATCGATGAAGATCCTAAATTGATCAAACTTTCAAAATACATTGAGTTGTTGAAAAAGTGAAATACATTGAGTTGTTGAAAGAATTTCAAGATGTCTTCGCTTGGAGTTATGAGGACCTCAAATCCTATGACACCAACATCATCCAGCACACAATTCCTATTAAAGAAAATAAAAAAGCCTTTCAAACAAAAACTTTAAAGGATTAATCATGTCTTATTACCTGCAATTGAAAAAGAAATTCAGAGGATGTATGATGCCAAAATAATTGCACCAATCAAATTTTCTGATTGGGTCTCAAACTTGCTGCCAACTAGAAAGAAAACTAGTGAGATTAGACTCTGTGTGGATCTCAGAAACCTCAACAAAGTGTCACTAAAAGACAATTACCCTCTCCCCAAATGGACCACATTTTACAGAGGGTAGTTGGATCAACCAGAATCTCATTGTTGGATGGGTTTTCTGGTTACAATCAAATCTTGGTTCATCTAGATGACCAACCCAAAAACGCCTTTACTACTCCTTGGGGCACGTTTATGTATGTGAAAATGCCTTTTGGGCTAATGAATGTAGGAGCCACTTTCCAAAAGGCTATGGATATAGCCTTTGCAAAATAAATTCATGATTTCCTTGTGATATATCTAGATGATATTACTGTATTTTCAAAATCTGACAATCAACTTTTGGATCATCTAAGGCAAGTTTTTATTAAATGCAGGAAATTTGGAATCTCCTTAAACCCCAAAAAGTCCTTGTTTTGGTCAGAAGAAGGAAAGTTGTTACGTCACATAATTTCAAAAGATGGTATAAGAATAGACCCTGCTAGAATAGAAGCCATACTGCAAATAAAACACCATAGGAACATTAAAGAGTTACAAGCTTTCTTCGTAGGTTCAAATATTGTTCATTGTGTTTACAATATTAGTCATAGGGTACAATGTTAATCGGTTGTGTTTGACATTATAAGCATTGATGATCTAATGTGACATTGCGACAAAGGTTGTTACAATATGAAAAATGAATCATCGTTAACCATTGTCAATGATTACCAATAGTGATCAATCATAACTATGGAAATTAGTGATCACATTGATCCCTTATATTTATTAATGTTAATCCTTAAGTTATATATAAATAGCTTTTTATTTTATTTTATTAATATAGTTATTATTAGTATAATTAATTATTATTATAAAGTTATTTTTTATTTATCATTATTATTATTATAAATTAAATTAAATTAATTGAATTAAATTAAATTAATTAAAGTTCATCGTTTTCAAGTTTCCACAAACAGCTAATCAATTTCTGGTTTTACTAAGAGTGCGGAGTACGGAGTTTTTACTTCGATTATTTGGCAGAGTGGATGATCAGCTATTGGATTTTATTATTTGGCAGATTACCATGATTCAATTTCAGGTGAGTGGATGATCGGCTATTGGATTTTAGGGTTTTCTGTTTTAAAAACAAGTTAATCGATTTACGTTTTAATTATTGGCTAATAGATTTTAGGCTTTTATTTTAGATTTTAAGAGGCATTAATTTCGGGTATAGGGAGTTTCTTTGAGTATATATTTCTGATGTATGTTTTGAAGACTGATATTGATTATGATATAGCAATTATATTTATTAATATAATTGTATTAATATTGTTTTGTTTTTTTTTTATCAGACTGTTTTAAGTATTCATGGGGATTGGGGATTTGAACCGGTGACTTAGAGTAAGAAGTGTCTTAACAACACACTCTTTTCAACGTTCAAATCCGAAACCCCTTTAAGTGTATTAATGTTGATTATTAAATTTATTTAAATTATATTAAAAAAAATTATTTTTTTTTAATTTTCTACTTTTACTTAAATATTTATTTGTATAAATTTATATTAATTTATCTTTTACTTAAAAAACATATATTTATAATAATTAAATCTACTAAACCTATACTATAATGATTCTATATAATTATAAAAGCAACATGCGTGTACCTGATTCATTTTATGATATTTGGATGTACCAATGTGTCTACATATAAATATGGACCAGAGCCTTTGAATATCCTTTTATTAACGCTTCCGAAAATTAATCACCACTCGGCAGAAAGCCTCAGAACTTTAGTAAAACACGTCTAAGAAAAGGCGCGCTTTACTTTCTTTAATTTGTAATAATAATCGTGACAACACATTTTTTTCTTTCGTTTTTTTCTCTTTTAAACTATAAATTTCGTAGATTTTTCCTTTCGAAACAACAAAACGTCTACCGTATCCAAGTTGTAGAGAGAAAATGGAGTTTATTAAAAATATTTTATTATTAAAAAAATAGATTTGTGTTTTTATTTTATATTAGAAATATATTTCAATAACTGTATGTTTTCTCTCGATTAATCACATGTTATAAAATTAGTTAACAGTTTCAAATCAATTAACGTGGTTCATTTTTAACAGTTTCAAATCAATTAATGTGGTTCATTTGTCCTAAAAATGAATCACATTAATTGATTTGAAACTGTTAACTAATTCTATAACATGCTATTAATCTAGATTAATCTAGAATGACTTGAAGATAGGTTTTTTTGTAAGTTGGTTTGAATAAAATTTTACAATGTGGTTGTGTTTTGTGTTAGAGATATGAGAATCGTTAAAAGAAAATCCAATCAACTTAGGCTGAATGTAACCCAAATCCAAATTACTAAAAGTGACTTTGCCAAATTAAATACCCCTAAATCAAAACTCCAAATCTCACATACAAAATCACTTCATACCCAACATTTTAATGATAAAAAAAATTTAGGTTCATCCGAAACAAAATAAAATCCATGATCTCAATTAATCGTTAGACAAATACATGAGTGCAGATAGAACTGAAATCTGTGTCCAAGGAAGCCACAAATCTATATGCATATATGCTTTATCTGATACAGTTTTCTCTGAAATAGAAACGGAAAATCTTACTAAATTGTAGAATATTTTTGAAACTGCCGATCATTCCTAGTTCTTGCGGAGATTGGGGGAAACCTTGGTGATTACTATCCAAACAAAGTCAAGGAAAATTCAAAGCAGTCTACGCATGCAGATCAGATGAGTACAATTATTGTCTTCAAAGATGGATCAAAGAATTTCAAACGATGCGGCAGGCGTTGGGGTTCTCTTCGCTGAAGTAATAAGTGTCGTCGCTGCAGTAATGGCAGCTTGTCGGAAGAATAACATAAGCCAGATTCGTCTGCGACGCCTCCTGCTTTTTCTCTGGCGGCTTTTTGTCATCGGGCTTTTTCTCGGGCGGCTTTTTGTCATCAGGCTTCTTCTCCGGTTCTTTAGAAGGTCCGACGCTCACCAACTCAGCGAATCCGATTTTTCTGAGACTAGCCGTCACGCACACCGGATCTGCATCCCCAATTACTGTCATCTTCTTGTCCGTGTCGTCAATCGCTACAGAGACCACACCTGCAATGGATCCACGGACCTGCTAAAATTTAGCACAAATTATTGCAACCCTCAAAGCCCGGGTAAGGATACATAATAAATAAGCGGGGACTTCACCTTGAATCCCTGCAACTGTCTTCATGGCTCTCCGTTTGCATTTTTCGCAATTTAGCTGTACTTTCAACACGATTTTCTGCAAAATCACGGGCATAATTCATGTCAAATAACCGCTTCAAAAATAAAATGGGACATCAGTAATTGCTTGCCTACCTTTGACATATTTGACAGCTGCCGGGAAATCGTAATACTGGAGACCTTGTGGAGAAATCCCTTCCCCTTCTGCAATCTCCTCTGTTAAAGAGGACTCAATAAATTAATCAGAGCCTTGGCAGCGGGCTCTGGATGTTAAATCCTCGATGTTCTGAGATGAGGGGGGTTTTATTTTGAGGAAGTCTTGTTGAACCGTAATGAGAAACGTGTCGACTAGTCAACATCAGCGAGAAATGCTCGGAAGAGCTTCCAAGGTCGCGGAAGGCGAACGGCAACAACCAAACAATTTCTTTTGGATAATTTCTGTTTCGCGGAAATAGGTGTAGCCTCCATTTTCCATGAAGAATACAAATAAGTAATCCAATGTTTCCACCGTCTGGACACATTATAACTTAAGACGACTTTGAGTAAAAGTAAGTATGATGACCCACTAACACAGTCGTCTAAGCCCCGTTCCCTTTTCAAGTTTGGAAATTGTATTTACTTGAGGATGATGCGACGATTTCAAATATCGAAAAATATATTTTACATAAAAAACAATAAATAAAAATAAACAAAATCACTCTTTTATGAACAAAGAAGATTCAAACAATATTACAAGGAGAAAGATACCAATAACTATATAGATATATAATAATTAAAAATTCGATATAAGATATAAATGAATTAAAGTTGACATGCGATACTGATGATTATTTTAGGACTTGTAAAGATGATTATTTTAGGACTTGTAAAGATTTAATGTTATTACATTTGGGATAGTAGAATTTATTGTCTTTGAAACGCGTTCTTATTAGCAGATAAAAGGATTTATAAAAAAAATCATAGAATTTTGAAAACTTATTATTTAAGAATAAAAATAGGTGTAGAGATCAAGTTTATTATTTAAGAATAAAAATAGTTGCGGATATCAAATTTTATTAAGATGTTAAAATTTTTAAAAATAAGTTTCCACAAAAATAAATAGAGAAATATTTTTAATTTATTTTATTATACTAACGAATCAACATGTTTAAATTTTTAAAAATATTTGACTATAATGCAAATAGTGAACAAAGTGCATTCATAATTCTCTCAAAATTAGTTGTTCATTTTTTTTAAGAGAAACCCTAGAATGGTTTAATCTTTATCAACTTTAGTCTTCCCATTACAACACTAATGAGAGAAATCCTAGAATGGTTTAATCTTTATTAACTTTAGTCTTCCCACTATAACAATTGTGCAATTGGTGTGTGAAGTTTTTCCATGTCCCTCTCCCATTGACCTCATAATGAAGCTCGAGCCTCACTAGTGAACTTCTATGATGGAAACTCCATTACAATGAAGAAACTTGCCTTGTAATGGATTGTTGTAAACATGTACAAGATTCCTAATGTTAAGTTACTTCTATAGACACAATTAATGAAAGTACTCACCATAGTAGAATGGACATTAGTTGGTTGCCTCATCCTGTGTAATAACATTTGCAAAAATAAAAAGTTATCATTTATCAAGGGTGTAGTGTTGTGTTGTTTGTATTATCTAGGAATCATAACTTTCATATTTGGACTAAAACATGATTGAGCTCTAATGTAGCTCTCGCTTCATGGGTTAAGAGGCATTCACTTAATCCAATAATCACTGATTGTGATTTAAAATTTGGAATCTCCTTTATGGATATAACTTGACGATCTATAGGCTATTGTGGACATTCTTTTATATTTTATATTATTTAAAATCATATTTTTTGTATAGCTAAAATATGAGACATAGAATAGAAGGAAATACACGCACGCCAAACATGATAAACGTCATTTTTTCTTTAGTAAAACCTTACGAGACAAAACCTCTCTATAAAGTGAGGCTTATCTGCTCTCTTTTCTCTAGTATGGAAATATGCAAGTATAAAGGAAGAGGTACTCTCTATGGAGTTACCTAAGATGTAACAACCCTCATGAAAATTTCATGTAATAAAGTTAATAAAGGCAAAATAAGACCATGGGTAAGAGACACTTATTCCAAGATGAATGTTGCACAAAGATATCCTAGTGGGCATTAGTGGATGTGTGTTTTGGGTAAGGAAAATTGGCAAAGGCATTAAAAGGAAAAAAAAAACAATTTTGGCATATTTATTTATGAAAATAAAGGATATTAGGAGAAAAAGAAGGTGAAAGGTCACAAGTTGCATGTGAGGAGAAAATTGAAGGAAAATAATGGAAAATGAGGAAATTAGAGGCCTCATTAATAAAAAATCTTCTGACAATCAATTAGCAGGCTCTTGACAGTGTAAGCTCTTGGTCAGGGAAAGTTTGGAATTCTCTCATTATTCTCTCTCACTCTCTCACTCTTGGTCACTTAGAGTTTTTTTGGAGCACTCTAGCCTTGGATCAAGGAAGGAAAGCAATGATCAAGCAAGGAAAAGGAGGATTAACAAGCTTCAATAGGAATACTTGCAGGTAACCTTTTGCATGTGCGATTTCCTAGCTGGTTTGGGCATGCATGGCTTTGCATGTTAGTGTATGGTTCTCTTTTTGTTGGTGGCATGGGTTTGTTGGGTTATGACAGTGAATTTCAGCCTAGCCTAGCCTTTTTCCAGATGCCATGGTATATTGGGATGTTATTTCGGTTTTTGAGAAGGAATTGCGAGATGGATTTCAAAATCCAGTGTGGAGGTGGTCTCAAGGTTCATTCCCAAAGGCCTAGGAATCCCTTGACCGGTTTTGGTGGGATACGCGTAAAGCCTGAGGGAGCAGTCTCAGCTTAGGGCCTAGTGATCCAGGTTTGGATTGCAGTAGAGCCTGAGATACAAGGAGATGAAAATTTCCTCAAGGATATTGATGGATTATAGATGGAATTCCAAGTTCTTTTCAATTGTGATCGTACTACCAATTTTGGTGTGATCACGGTTTGATGAGGGTGAAGGTGGTTTCACCTTTGGATTCCCTTGGTTGTTCTATGAGATCCCACATTCATGCTTGGGATATGGCACAACGGTCACTGGCTGAAAGAAGATTTGGTTCAACCATGTCTGTGGTCGGGTGGTACCAGGAAGTCTCGAACCTCGTCGGATTTGCTTATGATTAATAAAAGTTAAGTTCCCATAATTTTAGACTAATTTATATGTGGATGTAATGGTTGTCATATCTCTGATATTTATATGGTTTATGCTGGCTATAAGCATGGTGGAATGGCCAGTTAATGTCATGGTAATTTCATATATTTATGTGTAATTGTTAAATGTATGGATGAAAGACCTAATTGATGATGTGGTAGTTTAATGGAGAAGGAGGTGATCCTTTTGGTTATGTTTCATAAGTTCTTTCACTCATTTTTGCTCTATCTTATATCCTAGACCTGTAGGTTGCATTGATGCCAAGTGTTTGACAGAATGTCAGTCCTGGTTGCGGAAGCTCAGGCCTAGTCTTGAGGGTTATTTTTTATTGGTCAGCATTGTTATCATCTTTTTAATGAATTCTAAAAGTTACAACAAGTTCTGGGCAAAGGCCAGGATTCCAAGCTAGAAAAGTTGCTTAAATGTTGGGGTCGTTGGCACATAACTAGCAATTTTGGTCCATAATCGCTAGCAGGAAGGCCTGTAAAAGCGACTTTGGGGTTTATCGTCATTCCCTTGCCCATACAAAGAGAAAGACTATGGCCTAAGATATGCAGACTAGCAGTGGGAACCAAGGACAAGCTGTCTGAGTGGCTTACTAGTATCCTGAGGGTTTTGTTGATGATGTTGAATGATTGTATGTGATGTTCTGTTGATTCCAATTCCTTAAGGTGACATAGGAGGTAGAATCTGATTGTAGTAGCATCTTTCGACATGTTTACCTCTGTTGGCATGGTTGCTTTGGGTATACGTGGGAGGGGGAGTTACAAATTGGTATTAGAGCGTGGTTTCACTCTCCTTAGGTGAATGTGTTGGTAATGCATGCATGTGAGTTACATGTGCATCTCTTACACTTACATTCCATGTGCTTTTTGCATTGCATAATATTGATCATGGTTGTAGTAGGGTTTTCATGAGGAACTTGATGATTGATTTTATGGAATGCATTGTCATTAGTATATGACTGGTTATAAAATTATATGCAGCTTGATTAGATTTCATTCTTGGTTATTTGATTACATGCATCAATCTTGTAGGTTGATTACAAGAATTGATCGCTTATGCTTGACTACATGCAGTGATGTGTATGTGTAGTTGATTAAGAATTGCTTAAGAGTTGTGGTCATGCATGTATTGTCTTGGTTATAGTTATGCATGAATAGTAGGTCAAACATGCCTTGTGAAGTCATGGTATGAAATTTAGGTCATCAAGGTGATATTGGTATGTTATGATGCTAAAGTGTTGGCTGAGGTAGAGCAAGAGATGTAGATCATCATAATGAGGTTAATGTTTGGCATATAGGTATGTAAGTAAAGGATTGTCATATGCTTTAGGTTTATATACATTAGGTTTATGTACATGTCTTTTGATGTTATGGTTACATTCATGATAGATGTTGGTTGATTACTGTAGTTATATGCACATGTGTCAGATAGTCAACAATGATAGTAACTTGTAGTTGTATGCATTGCTATTGTTGTTTTGTATTAGATAACTTGATGATTATGTTATATGTTGTTGATGAGTATGTTATAGGTTAAATTGTTGTTATATGACAGTTAGCTTGACGATTAGGTTATACGTTGTTGATGAGAATGAATGTTAGCTTGTTAATTAGGGTTATAACATTTGTACCTTGATGGTATATGTATCGTGATAAATTAGACTGGCCTATGAAGATGGCTATGTTTACGATATTCATGCATGAGCCAAACTATGTGTGATATGGTGTTGTACTAATCTAGAATGACATTGCATATGTGTGAATGATAATCTTGTATGAGTTATGATGTAAACATGTTAGCTAGTGACTATTATGGATATCATGATCTTATTTATGTTTGAGTTGATATGTTTTGAAGTTATATCATGCTAACTAGATTGATTGTGCAGACAAGATAGCCTCCCCTGAGACACAGTAAGGTACAATTTTACTTATGTTGTATATTTGGTACTTGATTGTTTGATTATGTTGTCTAGTTCATTTATTTAACATGGTATGTTGCAAGTTGGTTGAATGTTTGATGAATTTCATAATATGAGTATGTGTTCAAATGATCTTGTTTTAAGATGATTGTGCTAATACATATGAGTTGAGATAGTTAAAATGTATTTGAGTATGATAGGTGACAGTTTTAGCATTATGTATTATGACTGATGACTACGAGTTGACTATGGATTATGACATGATTGTTAGTTTTGGTAAAGGTTGATTTAAAATTGATAGGTATGATTGTGTTGATATGTGGAACATCTGGTTAACATATGTGAGCAGTTGCAGGAAACATGCTTGGTATTAGCGTGACAAGGTAATGGTTTATGTGTTCATATAAATAAGATTTGGGTGATGAAACAACACATAGTAAGCCTCGACTGCAGCAAGGAAAAGGTAAATGAAAGGAATTGGGCAAATAATACCTTTGCCTAGGTTTGGAATCCCTACTTCCAGATAAATGAGTGCTTTGCATATAAGGAGTCTTCTTCACCTTGATTTTGTTGACATTATGTGGATATGTGCTAGATTCATGAACATGTACTTGAGAGGTATATTAGCTAGTCTCTAGTTACAAGTGTATCTGTCAAGATAGTTAGAGTCCCTTGAGAGATGGTGTGGATGTGTTCAATTGCAAGGAAGCAAGCTTAACACGACAGGGTAAGGTAACTAATGTATTGTTATGTTTGTTTATGCACTCACATTATGTGTTTATGGCATTATAATGCAAGGAGTTGCATGGCAAGAGAGATTGCCATGAATCGTGAAGAAGGCTTAGGTTGAGCTTTCATTTGGAAGCACTGGGAACCATGGGGATTGAGTGATGGTGTTTGTTGTGAGTCTGGTGCTTTTGGTATTTTGCGATTGTTGCGCTTGATTTGAAATTTTGCGTGTGTCTAGTGCATAGCTATGCCACTTTGTTGTGGTGTCGTATTGTTGTTATGGGTTTTCATGACCTTCTTCTTATTTGTTTCTTGGGTTTCCTTTTATTTTTTGAGTCTTGGGAATTGGTTGGGAAAGAGGAAAGCTAATGGAGCTCGGGAAGAGCTATGTGGTACCCAACGGATAATGTGAGACTTAGATGAAGCTTTGTGCATGAGTAGTAGTAGCAGAAGAAAAGAATATGATAATTGGTTGGATTGGTTGGTCCATTGTGGTAAATGGACAGTGGCAATACAAACATAAGAAAGCTAACCATAAAAGGTAAAGTAAATAGATATGAGATGTTGGATATCTTAGCTATGTTGGGAACGATTGTTCTCAATGTTGTGCATGTTGTGTATGAATACAGAAGTTCTCTTAGCCTAAACCATATGTTATTTGGTAATTATTTTATGATCATGATTATGCTAATGTTTATATATTTATGCATGTATGTCATTGTTTGATATGATGATGATTGTTTTATGCTAATGATTATATATGTATGTATGTATGTTGTCACTATCTGAAAGGGTTGTGAGGGATTGTTCTTATGGAGAAATGATTTCTTATGCAGGTGAATGGCATGAAGAGATTCCTCATTCATGAGGAATCAAGTGGTACGAGTAGTCGCGAAAAATATACGAGGTCAGTATCATGTGGATATGAATTGATATTGTATACTTGTATTATGCATATGTTTATGACAAGTAATATGGAAGGATACATCAGTGAAACGAAAGTAGTGTGGTCTGCGACATGCATAGTTAAGACAGGTTGATGCCTTGAAAATCGTTGCAACAACATTGGGGGATAACCATCCGGTCCGAACTTTAAAGAAGCTCCTTTTCTGTTTGGTGTGGTGGCTTCGACTGGTTTCACTAGGTCCAGTTACCTTCTCTCTATCGCTATTGGTTTATTATATATCTTTAACTACCAATAGATATGGATATCAGATCAATTCTTCTTGCTGATCAGGCAAGAGAATGACCCTTAAGTTGATTTGGGTTCAGCCAAGCCACAACTAAAGTTTTGCCTCTTTGAGAAGAGGATTTAAAAGAATGTAGAAATTACTCTAAATGCAAACTTATTCTATAATGCAAGCAAAAGAAACTAATCTTAATCCTATCTTAATTAGGTAGATATAGATCTAACCCAACCAAGAGCAAAATATTTAAAATATTTAGATTTTAAATATGTCTTGTTTATAATGAATATCAAGTTAATGAAGTAATTCAATTAACTGACATTATGGATACCAAAACACATCCTATTGGGACCTTTTAACTGAAATAATAAAGCAACAACATTCAGGAAGTAGTTCACAAAAATGATTTTGATTATCAAATCAGTAAATCCAATAATTAAACAATAATATGTAGAAATAGTTCACAACACATTACCATTCAATAAATCAGTGTTAATAAGGCAGATTTCTCAGTGAATAGTTACTCAGAAATCAGAAATTAATCCATAAGAACAAAGATACATAATAACAACATTGAGACAAATTACTCATATTGACAATAGTGCACAAACATGAATGAAATGACAAATTATTGTTACCATAAAAATGAAACTGATCTATGAAATAGTAATATTAGAAATACCAGTTTATTGCATCCATTTCTCTGTCCCGGGTCTCCACAGCTCTTTACATTGCTTGAACTTCTGCCTTCAAAACTAAAGCTACAATAGTGCAAATTTTGTCCATCATGCATAATTCAAGATACAAACGAAAAATCCTCATTAATCCCCAAATCTGAGATTTTCTCTCCTCCCCTCCTACAACTCTAAATTCTTATTACAGAAGTGCTTTTAGAAGTCTAAAATTGCAGAGAAGAGCAACCCCTTATTACATTCTACAATCTGTTATTTATAATATTTGTGAATGAATTCTGGAGAGGAAAGTTTGCTGAAGAGAAATTTGCCAAATCCAATTTTATTTGCTCAAAATTCCAATCTTTAATTGCTGGAGTCTTCTCATTGATTGAGATCCTTTTCTCCATATTTCTTCCACTGTTTTCTTGCAAAAAAAAATCAAAATGAATTAAGATGCAACAATAAAATCAAAATATCATTTTTGGCATTAAAATAAATCCAATCAAATTCAATTAAATAAATAATTGAAAATAAAATATAAGCTTTCTATTGATGCATGGGATGGTTTGATTGGCCAAAAATATTATTGACGAATGGATCTGCATTGAGAAGATGCTTGGACAAATGAAAATGCAGAAAATAAAACTCAGAAAATTGATTTTGTTTTAGAAATTCGTAGCTTGATCTTCTTCTTGATTCTTAATCCAATAAATGACCAAATATGTTAGTAAAACCTTCTCAGAAATATTCTCCTTGATTTTATCTTTCCAATGAGCCGTTCTGGACCTCATTTGATCAAGTAAAACTCATCTATGAGCTGCTAAAGTAGATGAATTAATTCTGGCACAATTCTGGAATTTCTGTTGCTGTGTTAAAAAATCAGAATTCTGATTAAAAATTAAGTCCTAAATTAGAATTCTAATTATCTAATAATTAATTCTAATTTAATTGTTAATTATGAACCAAACTAATTGATTAATAAAACATTATTAATTAATCTAACTAATTAATATAATTAACTATTTATAACCAATTAATATTAATCTAAATAATATTTTAAATTTAATTTATTTAAATTAATTATATATTACATATTAATTAATTTAAAATTAATTATTTAAATATTAATATTAAAACTAATATCAAATTCCTTTAACTTACCACTTCACTTCACTCACTCATACGTATGAGTGATAATTTAAAACCAAAAACCAAAATCGAATTTGTTATAAGACTTTGTTTTAACTCCCCTTTGACTTTTCTATGATCGGGATCGGATGGAGAATTGAGTCCATCGGGGGTCACTTGAAAACTCTTGATGCGATTAAAGCCTTGGAAGTGATTAAAATCTTCAATGCTATCAAAGCCTCTGATGTGATCGGAAAATTTTATTATATATTTTTTCTTATATTCATATTTTATGTATTAAATTTTATTTTAATTAAATTAATTATAATTATTTAAAATTTAACATTAAATATCAATTTTATTTTGGTTTATTTTATGAATTTTAGTTTTTTAAACTACAACCATTTGAAGGGAAAAAAAAAAAAAAAAAACTACAGCCACTTAAATATTATGGGTTTTTTAAGATTAGTAATTGATTTGGAAATTGGAGTAAATTTCTTAAATCTCGATGCTTAATAATTTGGCTGTATAAGTAAAACAATGAAAAAAAATGTTAGTAAGAACTAAGTAGGTGTTAATATTTAAAATAAACGTATTATTAAGCTAATTTATTTACAAAATGCGATATTGTACATTTTATCCATTTTTAACCTAGGCTAGATAAATGATGAGACTTCAAAAGAGTGCCATTTTTAAACGAGTTGACCAAACGAGGCGAAACAAATGTCAATGGGAAGCTTATAAAAAATCGATTTTAACAAAGCAATCAAAACAAGAATCCAAAGAAAATGAAAAATTAACAAAAATGTAAGGTAATCAATTAAATAAAAATCATAAAGGGCGTTTAGCCAAAATTTTCTAGAAAGGGTCTCCATTTTTTATTTGTTCACTTGAAATAATGGGGGGTTGTGTTTTTACCACGACAATGGCGACACACGAGAGAAGAACCAATTATCTTTGTTTGATATGAATGAGATTTTCCTAAAATTAAAGTAAAAAAAATCAAAGAAGAGAAAATTATTTTTGGATTGTTTGACTAGGTTTATTAGTCTGAATAAAATCAAGGATCATCTAACTGTATTTTTTCTCAAAATTTCTCATAAATTAAAATATTTCAATACTCTATATGAGTCCTTAATTAGTTGTAGAGATAAAGCAGTGATCACTTTACAACTTAGCTTTTGAAATATACTCATTTGTCACAGGTAGAGCCACTGCTGCCATCAAACATCTATAGTCTCGACATGGTTACCTTTTAATCATCAATGATTCATAATTCCATCTCTTTAAGAATTATTGACCTAAAGATAAATCTATTTATATATGTTCATTTTTTTGTATTTTTATTTATTTTTATTTTTTTAGTTCTTAAAAGCTATTGTCCTGGTTTAGTAGCCAAATAGTTGACAATGCCATTCACTGGTTATAATTGGACTGAACAAGCTGGCTCGTGATAAGACCCTTTGTCTTATAATTGTTTGAAATCATAAGCCATTACCCTGGTTTGTTTAGTAGTGTTGATAATGTCAGCCTATTTTTCTCCTATGATAATGGTAAGTAGGCTCATGATGAGACCTCTTATCTTTTAAGTTTAAATATATTTCTGGATTATGCTCTAGAAAAATAAGACTTTTTGGGACAGGGAGAATTATTGACTCCTTAAGAGTTAAGAATGACAATTTCAGAGTTAAAGGTGCTTCGCTGTAAAGTGTCTTTACTTGGTTAAAAAACTTTTCTTGACTAATAGTAGAACTTTGAAAGATCTTAATAAAATTTTAAAATTTCAAAATGATTACAATTTCGATGAAAAAGAAAATTTTCAGATTTTATGATATTTTTCCAAATTCTCTTGATTGGTAATCTCTTCCTTAAATATGTCTACTTTTATAATAAGAAAATCAAACTTTACTAAGAGATTTAAGAAAAAGCTAATAGGTGACTATTAACAATTTTTCTCCATGTATGTTGCGCATTGTTAGGTAACAAGTAGGCCTTCCATATAAATCATGGAAAAGTCACCAAAATCAAAACTGAAAACCAAAGGAAAATAATTCTTAAGCCAAAGTGAAAAAGAAATCAACAAACAAAAATAAAGATGAAGAAATTTGAAAAATGAAGAAAAATTCAAGTTTCGAAAGATAAACTCCACTAAAAATGTTTATACCAATGTTTTCAACAATATGATGAAAAAGAAAATAATGATGTAATCATTCCTTCTTATGTCGAAATTTAGAAAAATCATACATTGCAGGGTTGTAAATGCTTTAGGCTTTTTGGATAGCAGTGACGATAAAATATAGCCACAATGAAAACTTTCTATCTGATATTATTCTTTTTGTTTCAAAGCATCATCTTAATCATTTTCTGATAAAAAGAATGCTTAAAGAAACAAACTAAATGTTCAGAAACTTCCTAGTGTTGATGTTTCAATGAAGATTATCGTTGCTTCTTGAAATAAAGCCAAGAGAAGAGTATAGACTTCGAAAATATGATTTGGTAGAGAATTGGAAGCTTTTATGAAGAACTGCAAAACAGATTTTTATATCAGCATAACAAAAATGAAACTAAATTAACGAAATGGTAATTAATGAAAGTGGGTATACGAATCTTACCATTGGATAATTGCTTTTGATCTTACCTGAAAAGCATTAGTTTTTCCAAACTAGCCGACTTCTTGTTTTAATTAACATTAAAAATATGAAGAAGTCAAACTAACCAAAATCCTATAACCCAAAATAATTATTTGTTTTGTTTAAACTAAAGCAAGCAATCAAATGTAAAATGGAATGTTTAGTGTTCAAGGGAAAACAAATACATCAGAAATGAGAATGAAAATTTGCAGTAATGCATGTTTCTCAAAATATTACTAGTTTTATATAAACTCCATGATTTTATAAATTGTCGAAAATCAAGACCAAGTCCAAGATAATAAAACTTAAATATGAAGATATAGAGGTCTTGAATTCCATTTTTAATTATGGAATTATATATTTAAAACCGGAATATATGAGAAATCAAAATAATTTAAATATGTTGCAAATTGGTCATTAACTACTTTCTTACCGTAGTGGTTACCCAAGCTCACTTTTAAAATAACACATTGCCGTATCGGATGATTCGCATCACATGTCTCTTCACCATGTTTGAATTTTAATTTGCAAGACTTCACCTTTGTTGCTATGCCATATATCGATTAAATGTTAATGGCTCAAAGGCATGCATTAGAAACTATCGCATCGGAGATTGCAATAACAAATTGTCGATAAGAACATGTGCAATAAAATGAAGCGATCACATCATTAAGGAAATATTATATCGGGGATCGGAGAATATTTACATTGTGCTTCCCATATCGCAAAATGCACATCGTAGATTCAAAGAGGTGATGCAA
Source organism: Pinus taeda (assembly GCA_000404065.3). Taxonomy (NCBI): domain Eukaryota; kingdom Viridiplantae; phylum Streptophyta; class Pinopsida; order Pinales; family Pinaceae; genus Pinus; species Pinus taeda. Next base: position 259,460 of record APFE030211477.1, read on the forward strand.
GCATAAAAAATGTGATGAAGCGATTGCGATATCGGCGATGTGATGGATGACGTAGCTAATTGGAAATCGGCAAAGTGTGGGTACTCGATGTAACACAATATGATTCTTGTGATGCCGATATGTGATGAAGAGTGGACCTGATAACTTTATGATGGGATTTTAATAACATATCGGATCCGTGACATCGGTCCTTTTAAATTTATGTTCCTACCATTATGTCGATTGAACGGACGCGATATTTTTATGAATTTGATTTGAATTTCATATCAGGTCTGGAATTATGTGGTTGTCGCAATATTGGTAAAAGTCGATTATCGGAGATCGACAATTCATGATAATGGAAGTATACCTCACTTGCAAACCTCCGATATGCGAAATGCGATATGAGTGAAGTAATACATCGGAGATCTTTCATTAGCAATATGAAAATCAAGTCGAAACATTTCAGACATGAATCTTGCGATAATGTTTTAAATTTCACTTGGGTTTTCTAATGAATGAAAGTAAAGCTAAAAAATGCTTAAATTCTAATGAAATACAAATAAAATTTCCCTAAACTTATTGCAAATTTGAAATGGGTTTGTTGCTTACTTTAAGTTTTGAAAACAAATAAAAACCTGCAAATAAAACAGAACACAAATAAAAAATAAACTAAGGAAAAGAGAAACTAATAAGAGATGAGAATGAACTTGTGAATGCGTACCTGAAAGGAAATTTTCTATAGTTTTTACCTCATTATTTTTAAATCCTTCATTAGATTTATCAAAATTTTGCCTTTCTTAAAAATCATCTCATTATTTATTCTAAATTGGAGTGAGCAATCAGCCTAAATAAAATTTGTTTATTCATGTTCAAGAAATATAAAATTTACCAGAAATAAATATGAAAATGGTCTTTTCTTTTGAATTGAAACAACAATTTATTACCTCTGTTTATTCCGAATAACTTGAGAAGAATCTGTATTGTTATAGTGACTGTTCAATAATGCCTTTAGTAAATGAATATGATGCATATTGCAGCATCAAATAATAAACTAAAGATGAAAATGGGATAAAGCCACTAATTGTGGAAAAATATCACAGATTTGGATGTGTGCACACAGCAGAAAAGACATCATTAAGGTCAACTTAGCAAATTTTGAGGAAGATAATATGAACTTCATATGATTACCATGAAAGTTTAGACTAACTAATAATGATTGAATTAGAATTAAGATTATCATAGACAGTCATACATTTCATGAGATAATGAGATCATGAAGCTTTTATATCCTCAAAAGCTTTATCATATAAATTTCAAAAGAAAATCTTAAAAGGAAATCTCGAAATGAAGAAAAGTGACTTTGAGGTGATCGATGCTAAGTGCATCCTTAACTGAATTTAATCAAGACATTATTCAAAATAGGCAGAGTAGAGGTATTGCTGTAAGAAATTTTAAAAAGGAAAGCAAGAATTAAAACTTTCTAATAAGGAGAAAATGTTTCAGTGAACATGCATGAGAAGACTGATTGCTTTGTTTTATTTTTTTAATCTACACAACTATTAAAAACTAATAACCTAAATTAATTCTACTCCTATTCTAACCATATACATGAAAATGACTAGATATAGTCATATTTCCAATGTAGCCATTTTCTCATTTTAATTGCTGCATGTATGTTCAGTTCAAATGTTAGTAATAAAAATACAAATGTAATTAAACTAAGAAAATTAAATATGAAATCAGAATGTACAGTTATTGTTAGCAACTTAACTAAAATCTCGTTCTCTTGAAATTGACTTTCCAATTCAATACCAATTGGATCTTAGAAATCTAGATGGATTTCCATTAATTATTGAGAAATGTTCAAAAGAGAAGATGATAGGCCAGATTGTGAAGATGAGCTTTTAAATTCAAAGGCCTCGAAAAAATTGTTAGTATTATATACAAATGTTAATCATTGACAATCTTCCATGAAAGAAAACTTTCCAAATATTTTTCAAATGAATTAATGAAAAATGGATGGAAATCTTTCAAATGAAATGGAAAATTATTAATTAAATTGGATTGCTGGCGAGATTGTAAAAATACATTATCTTGTTGATAGTCTTTGAAAAGATAGAAAATTTTAATAAAACATTAGCATTGATTGAAATTGAAGTTGAAATAGCTTTTGATGCTCATGATTATAATATGATATTTCAATTTTCCAACAGAGCAATGCATCAATTGAATGTTTGATAGTAAAATGCTCAATATGCCAGCGTAAAGTATAAAATATTTGAAAAATAACATTAGAAATAAAATCTGATTTCAGACAAAAGAATTAAGGAAACCAAAATAAAATGAAATCACTATTTTACAATTAATGTTACAACAAAATTGGAATCTTTTTGAAATGATTTCTTTTTCACAAAGATTGGCTAAAATTATGGAATTTGAGTAATTTTGAATTCCAACTTGTGAACTAGAAAACGAATTATGATTATGAGTAGGAATGAGAGTTTGATCATGATATGAATCATAAATTGGAATCTTTTCTCGAATAGTGAAATTATGAAGATAATTTGTTGCTCTAAAATGAGGATTCGCTGGAATAATTTTTAAATTGAAAGCTTCCTCATTCTCAGATATTATTTGAATTTTCTCATGAGGAATCTTTTGAGAAAAATAGAAATCAAGATCCTCAATGTCAGAGTAATTATCATAAATGACTTCACAAAATTCTTTAGAATTTCCTTCAATCTCATCCAATATATCCAAACAAGGAGGAACAAAAATTTCATGTTCACTAATGACAAAAGAATGATCATTAATTGCTTCTTTATCTTGATAAAAACTTATTGGTATGTCATTTTGATCAACCTCTGTATTTTCTGAAATATCATTAAATACCAAGAGGGGATAAATTACCATCATTAAAAATAGCAGGATAAAATGAAAAATGTGAATCTGAAATAATGCATTTAAAAATGTCTCTGTTTGAGAATTCTTGTACATTATGCTCGTTGTAAATTTCAGATTCTAAATCATTCCTTTGTCTGCTCATGCTTTCTTGAAAAAGGCTACTTTGCTGCTCTGATTTCAGCATTTGTTCATCATAGAGAAATTTAGAAATTTGTACAACAGTTTTCATTTTATTATTTACTTTGGTTGCTGCTTGTACTTGCTGATTTGCAATCTGATTTTTTGAATTTATCTCAAAGTAGTTTTTAGATTTCAAGGCAGCGCTTTCTCCAAAAATGTTTTTGTTGTCTTCTTGCATTTGATTAGAAATATTTTCCAAGCTTTGTGAAACCACTTCATCACAATTTATTTGCACATCCAAATTAGGATTATCATTTATATTAGAAGGAGATGGAACAAAGCTTGAATTAATTTCATATGGATTGGGAATGGGTAGAAGAGAACAAATATATTCAAACCAATCTAATGATTCTTCTTCCGTAGGTTTATCTTCTACTTTAAATCTTAAACAATTCAAGCGAAATCGAATATTAAAATCTCTAATAGAATCATTTTCAAACCTTTGTAGATATTCAATTTGCTCACATACATGTTCATAATCATAGCCGTCAAATTTAGAAATGAAAATTGTAACAAATTGATCCCAGCTGTGAATTGAGGCAACTGGAAGAGTTTTACACCAGTTTCTAGCTTTTGCCGCAAATGTGAGAGTAACAATTCTGCATAAAATTCCTTCATCAATTCTTTGAAAATCATAATTTGAAACATTTTGAATAAATTGAAGGACATGATTAAAAGCAGAAGAATTTTTCTTACCATTAAACTTTGCCTGAGACAAGAGTCTTACCACTTCGGGTGGAGTATTGGAAGATGCACGTCCATGGATACAACTCTAAATTGGAAGTTTAAGAGGAGCCATCGTGATTAAATAAAATGTTAAAATTGAAAAAGCTCCAATAGACAAAAAGTTTCAGGCCCTCCCTCTAGCGCCAAAAACGTTGATGCCTCAAAAATTGCTGCAACAACATTGGGGGATAACCACTTGGTCCGAACCTTAAAGCAACTCCTTTTCCATTTGGTGTGGTGGGTCCGACTGGTTTAACTAGGTCCAGTTACCTTCTCCCTATCGTTATTGGTTTATTATATATCTTTAACTACCAATAGACAAGGATATCAGATCAATTCTTCTTGTTGATCAAGCAAGAGAATGACCTTTAAGCTGATTTGGGTTCAGTCAAGCCACAACTAAAGTTTTGCCTCTTTGAGAAGAGGACTTAAAAGAATGTAGAAATTACTCTAAATGCAAACTTATTCTATAACGCAAGCAAAAGAAACTAATCTTAATCCTATCTTAATTAGGCAGATATAGATCTAGCCCAACCAAGAGCAAGATATTTAAAATATTGGGATTTTAAATATGTCTTGTGTATAATGAACATCAAGTTAATGAAGTAGTTCAATTAACTGATATTATGGATACCAAAACACATTCTATTGAGACCTCTTAACTGAAATAATAAACCAACAACACTCAGGAAGTAGTTCACAAAAATGATATTGATTATCAAATCAGTAAATCCAATAATTAAACAATAATATGTGGAAATAGTTCACAACACATTACCATTCAATAAATCAGTTTTAATAAGGCAGAGTTCTGAATAAATAGTTACTCAAAAATAAGAAATTAATCCATAAGAACAAAGATACATAATAACAACATTGAGACAAATTACCCATATTGACAATAGTGCACAAATATGAATAAAATGACACATTCTTGTTACCATAAAAATGAAACTGATATATGAAACAATAGTATTAGAAATACCATTTTATTGCATCCGTTTCTCTGTCTCGGGTCTCCCACAGCTCTTTACATTGCTTGAACTTCTACCTTCAAAACTAAAGCCACAATAGTGCAAACTTTGTCCATCATGCATAATTCAAGATACAAACAAAAAATCCTCAATAATCCCCAAATCTGAGATTTTCTCTCCTCCCTCTTACAACTCTAAATGCTTATTACATAAGTGCTTTCAGAAGTCTAAAATTGCAGAGGAGAGCAGCCCCTTATTACATTTTGCAATCTGCTATTTATAATATTCGTGAAAGAATTCTTGAGAGGAAAGTTTGTTGAAGAGAAATTTGCCAAATCCAATTTTATTTGCTCAAAATTCCAATCTTTAATTGCTGGAGCCTTCTCATTGATTGAGATCATTTTCTCCATATTTCTTCTACTGTTTTCCTGCAAAACGAAATCAAAATGAATTAAGATGCAACAATAAAATCAAAATATCATTTCTGGCATTAAAATCAATCCAACCAAATTCAATTAAATAAATAATTGAAAATAAAATGTAAGCTTTCTATTGATGCATGGGATGGTTTGATTGGCCAAGGATATTATTGATGAATGAATCTGCATTGAGAAAAGGCTTGGACAAATGAAAATGCAAAAAATAAAACTCAGAAAATTAATTTTGTTTTAGAAATTCGTAGCTTGATCTTCTGCTTGATTTTTGATCCAATAAATGACCAAATATGTTAGTAAAACCTCCTCAGAAATATTCTCATTGATTTTATCTTTCCAATGAGTCGTCTTGGACCTCATTTGACCAAGTAAAACTCAATCTATGAGCTTTCAAAGTAGATGAATTAATTCTGGCACAATTCTGCAATTTCTGTTGCTGGGCTAAAAAATCAAAATTCTAATTAAAAATTAAATCCTAAATTGTAATTCTAATTATCTAATAACTAATTCTAATTTAATTGTTAATTATGAACCAAACTAATTAATTAATAAAACATTATTAATTAATCTAACTAATTAATATAATTAACTATTTATAACCAATTAATATTAATCTAAATAATATTTTAAATTTAATTTATTTAAATTAATTATATATTACATATTAATTAATTTAAAATTAATTATTTAAATATTAATATTAAAACTAATATCAAATTCCTTTAACTTACCACTTCACTTCACTCACTCATACGTATGAGTGATAATTTAAAACCAAAAACCAAAATCGAATTTGTTATAAGACTTTGTTTTAACTCCCCTTTGACTTTTCTATGATCGGGATCGAGGATTGAGTCCATCGGGGTTTTTAGAAATGTGTCACTTGAAAACTCCCGATGCGATCAAAAAAAATTTATTATATATTTTTTATTAATATTAATTTTTATGTATTAAATTTATTTTAATTAAATTAATTACCAATTAATTTAAAATTTAACATTAAATATCAATTTTATTTTAGCTTTATTTTATGAATTTTAGTTTCTAAACTACAGTGATTTGAAAAAAAAAAAAAAAACCATAGCCACTTGGATATTATGGGTTTTTTAAGATTAGTAATTGATTTGGAAATTGGAGTAAATTTCTTAAATCCGAATGTTTAATAATTTTATTGTATATATATATGTGTGTGTGTGTGTGTGTGTTAGTAAGAACTAACTAGGTGTTAATATTTAAAATAAATGTATTATTGAGCTAATTTATTTACAAAATGCAATATTGTATATTTTATGGATTTTTAACTCAGGCTAGATAAATGATGAGACTTCAAATGAGTACCATTTTTAAACCAGTTGACCAAATGAGGCGAAACAAATCTCAACAGGAAACTTAGAAAAAATCGATTTTAACAAAGCAATCAAAACAAAAATCCAAAGAAAATGAAAAATTAACAAAAGCGTAACGTAATCAACTAAATAAAAATCTTAAAAAGCGTTTAGCCAAAATTTTATAGAAAGGGTCTTCATTTTTTACTTATTCACTTCAAATAATGGGGGGTTATGTTTTTACCACAACAAGACACTAGACCAAGGTTTCTTGGTAGAGACAATATGCTTTTGGATGTGAGGTACCATTGTTGTGTATATGTTGTATATGTTGTACATGTTTCATCTATGATGTTGTGTGCATGCAATGTTGTGTATACATAGCATGTGTACATGTCATTTATGCAATGTTATCTATAGGATGGTATAGATAGTATTTTGCGACTATTGCATATGCAGTGTTGGGTATAGATGGTGCTATGTACATGATGGATATGCAGTTTTTGTGTACATAGTGTTGTGCACATGTTGGATATACAGTGTTGTGTACATATGACATTATGTACATGTTAGAAATGCATTGCTATGTACAAGTGGTTTTGCGTGCATGTTGTACATGTGGTATTGTGTACACATTGTACAGTGGTGCAATGTACATGTGGCCTTGTGTACACGTTTGCAGATGGTGTTGTGTACATGTGATGTTGTCCATACGTTGTGCAATTGATTGCAGTGTACAGGCAGTATTGTGTACATGTAGTACATATAGTACTAGTATAGATGCATGTATCGCATGGTGTTATGTGATGTGTGTATTTGTATGTGTGTGATGCACACTATGTGTATGTGCACATTGTTCAGGAGAAGGCGCTGGGTGTTTGTCAGGTGCAAAAACTAATCCAATGTGCGTACATAATAAAGACAAAGGTGGAAGCTAAGGATTGATTAAAGGATAAGCATCAGTGTTTTATTTTGGTTTTAGTATGCATGTGATTTATGATTCTGGTATATGATGGTCACATGTGATCTATGATTGGGTTTATGATGGTTACATGTGATTTATGATTTTGATGGTTATGTTTTGAGCTAAACTGATGTGATATTTTTATATTTGTTGATTTGGTCAAATATGCTAGTTTGACTTGTTGTGACAGGAAGAAAACAAGATTGCAAATGTATCTTATTGAAGAACTACTAATGAGGTATGATTTTTGGTTATTTTAATTTATTTGAATCTAATGGACATTATGTGCTTGGAATAGGAATGCATGAACATGCTTGGTTAGGTGGTTGAAATCAACTACAAGAATTAACAACAACAATGAAAGAAATTGGAACATTCAAGAGTATGATGGCAGAGTATTTTAGGAGCACTCCCATTGTGGGACACTAGTACCCAATAGAGTCCATTGATTTCCATTAGCATGCTATGACCGATATGATGGTTTTGAGGCATTTCCATGAGCGTGCTATGACCGGTATGATGGTTTTGAGGCATGGATGTTCCTTGGTTTTGTATCTTCCGATGCGAAAAAACTTTCTAGTTGATGGATCACATAGATTAGGGGATTCTAGATAACTTGGAAGGTGAGTGATTGCATGGAAGGGGGTGACCAAATTTCCCAAGGGACTTTGTAGCAGAGAATGGAAGGTCGCAGATATATTGGTCTTGGTCATTAGCATTCCCATATGGAATCAAATTCACATTGGGAGTGCACCCTGGAACAATGAACCAATAACTATTCATTGAGAGGACAAGTGGCACAGGATTATAGTGCTGAACATTGAACGTAACTTTGCCTGTGGAAGTGGATTTTGGACTTCCTAGGAAGGAGGTGAATCCTTGTATTACTTTGAGGGTGGAGGTGTGGGCCTCTAGACTCCCTTGTTGATTGATATGGGCATTGTATCTTTTTATTTGTTGGGTTAGCAAATGTGCATATGTGTATATGTGGTTATTGTAAATACCGTAATGAGTTGTTTTATAAAGCTTCAATATGCGGTATGTTGTCTTGTTGCCATGATGTTTTACTTTTGAGAAGGTCATTCATTGTAAAGTACTGCAACGAGCTAAGTTATAAAGCTCCATGGCCAATATGCTTTCTTTTCAGTGGTTTTGTTGAGGTCATGGTGTGGTTTAACACTAAGGATGGTGTTCCCCAACGGAGAGGGCTCTATAACAAACCTTGTGAAAACTCCATGTAATAAAGTTAATAAAGGAAAAATAAGACCATGGGTAAGGGACACTTACTCCAAGATGAATGTTGGAAAAATATACCCTAGTGGGAATCAATGGATGTGTGCTTTCACTAAGGAAAATTGTAAAATGAAAAGTCATTAAAAGTAAAAAAAACATTTTTGGCACATTTGTATATGAAAATAAAGGAAATTAGGAGAAAAGTAAGGTGAAAGGTCACATGTTGTGTGTAAGGGGGAAATTTAAGGAAAATAATGGAAAATGAAGAAATTAGATACCTCATTACTAAAAAGGGTTCTGCGGATAAGTTGGTAGGCTCTTGACAGTGTAAGCTCTTGGTCAGGGAAAGTTTGGAGCTCTCTCCTTATTCTCTCTCTCTCTCTCTCTCTCTTGGTCACTTAAAGTTATCTTGGAGCACTCTAGCTTTGGATCAAGGAAGGAAAGCAATGATCAAGGAAGAAAAAGTAAGATCAAGAAGCTTCGGTAGGAATACCTGTAAGTAACATTTTACATGTGTGATTTCCTAACTAGTTTGGACATGCATGGTTTTGCATGCCGGTGTATGGTTCTCTTGTTGTCGATGGCATGGTTTTGCTGGGTTATAATAGTGGATTTTAGGCTAGCCTAGCCTTTTTATGGATTCCATGGTATGTTGGGATGTTATTTAAGCTTTTGAGCTTTGGAATTGCTGGATGGATTTTGAAATCTGGGGCGGAGGTGGTCTCAAGGTTCATTCCCAAAGGCCTAGGAATCTCTTGACTGGTTTTGCTACGATACACAGTAAAGCCTGAGGGAGTAGTCTGGGTTTAGGGCCTAGTGATCTAGATTTTGATTGTAGTAATTCCTAATAGATAAGGAGATGAAAATTTCGCTAAGGATAGTGATGGATTACAGATGGCATTCCAAGTTATATTCTATTTTGATTAGAGCATCGGTTTTGGTGTGGTCACAGTTTGATGAGGGTGGAGGTGGTTTAACCTCTGGATTCCCTTGGTTGTTCTTGCATTTGTTTATCTTTGAGATCCCTCATTCATGCTTGGAATATGGCACGGGGGTGACTGGCTGAATGAGAGATTTGGTTCAGCCATGTATATTGTCGGGTGGTACTTGGAAGTCCCAAAACTAGTCTGATTTTCCTATGATTAATAAAATATAAGTTCTCATACTTTTACATTGATTTATATGTGGATTTAATAGTTTTCATATCTCTGATATTGATATGGTTTTATGCTAGCTATAAGCATGTGGAATGACTAGTTTATGTCATGGTTATTTTATATATTTACATGTAACTGTTAAATGGATGGATGCAAGGCCTAGTTGATGATGCGATAGTTCAATGGAGAAGGAGGTGATCCTTATGGTTATGTTTCATAATTTCTTTCAGTGATTTATGCTCTGTCTTGTATCATATACCTATAGGTTGCATTGATGTCAAGTGTTTGACAAAATGTCATTCCCGATTAGGGATGCTCAGGCCTAGTCCTGAGGATGATTTTTGATTGGTCAACATTGTTATCATGTTTTAATGAATTCTGAAATTTTCAACAAGTTTTGGGCATAGGCCGGGATTCTAGTCTAGAAAAGTGGCTTAAATCCCGAGGTTGCTGGGACAGAACTAGAAATTTTGGTCCACATTCGTAGGCAGACAGACCTATGAGAGCGACTTTGGGTTTTTGGTTTCTCCCTTTCCCATAGCATGAGAGAGACTATGGCCTGAGAGTTCTAGAATAGTAGTGGGACCAAGGGACAAGATGTTTGAGTGATCGACTTGTCTCTTAGGGATTTTGTTGATGATGTTGGATGATGTATGTGATGTTCAACCTATTCCACTTCCTTAAGGTGATATAGGAGGTCGAGTATAATTGTAATAGCATCTATCCTCATGTTTACCCCAGTTGGCATGGTTACTTTGAGTAGGCCTGGGAGGGGGAGATACATAAGACATGTGATCTATAAGGTTGCTAGAAAAAATTAACGCTCTTTGTTCTTCTCTATATTTTCACACTCCTATTTTTTTATTCAACTATGGAACAAAATAAAAAAACATAGAATGAAACCCCTAATCCTCTTAGTGGCCTAGTATGTGACACAACCCGATAGCAAAATAGGGTTAAGATTTAACACCTTAAACCATCAATTAGGTTAGAATTTGGATCTTCTATATTCTTCTTAAAATTACACACGTGACCATATCCATATGTATGAGTAAAGGGGGTTGATGATGTATCCTTTCATACCATGCTTTTCAAATAGTGGGAAGCATAACTTTTTCATACGAGCTCTATTTGACACAATGTATACCCCATTAGAAAGGTATTTATGTAGAACAATACAAAATTGTTTGGAATAAGTGAGATACTTTTACCCCAAAGAGAATCATTTAATACCTTAAAATGGATATGGAATGTTTAAGATATTAATTCTACAAACTAGAAACTATCATCAAAATGACCTTACCAGTTGACGACTCCAATTTTTTCCACTATGAAACCATTTAGATATATGAAAAATAATATAATGATCCAATCCATATCATACCTCCCCATGTACGGAGACTTTTGGTCCCCAAAATATTTATCAAGTAACGATAGGAAACTTTTCCTGTACATCCCCAAAGCATCATTTTTCTTTGTCTTAAAGTTTTTCTTTCAACCTAGTCTACCAAAGGTCACACTACCTATTTCTTACAATTTTGGACCTCTTCTACAAAATTATGTCGTATGCCAACTATTGTTGAGAATTTGGTGCTAATTCTTATTCGGAAGGTAGGATTTTCTCCTCCTCTTTATCCAACATTGAAGGCTTATAAACATTGAGATTCTCGATAATCACTATTGAGTAAATGTGCATGTATGGAGGTAAATTGAATTTCTGGGTGTTATATCACTATTTTTCAATATCTTGAAAGAACAATATGATAGATCATTGATCTTGTTACAAGGATCTTATAATTGTTCTTTATTTAATTGTAACCATATTATGTCTCCCACTCTCAGTAACTTCTTTGTTTTGTGTTGATCATTCCTCGCTTCATATTTTTCAATGACCTCTTCAACATTTCCTATACTTTCCATGGACCTACACAATATTCTAACAATATTTTCAATTCTTAGTGCATCTCCTATGAGGTCTACCCTCTTTACTCATTGATTTTCATATACAACATTCAAGGGTGAAGGTGGATTATCTCTAAAGAAAGTTCCACAATGTGACTTACCAATATAATTGTAGACTAATTTGTTATAAGAGTGTTGTATAAATATTAATTTTCAATCTGTGTATACAGATGATTTGGATTGAAACCCTTCAAAATTTTCACCAAAGTCTTGTTGATTAATTATGTCCTCCCATCTATTTGTTGCAACACCACTATTGTTCTACTTTTTAAACATTAACTATTTTTAGCCATTGAAATATTATTGGATTGAATGGTTATGGAACCCATGATGGGACTTATGTGATGTTGTAATTATTTTATTATTATTTGAGATAATAAAAATTTCCCGGAAATAATTCAAGAAGGAGCACTAGAGTTTAGAATACTTCTTGCCAACTTAGTAAAGGTTGTTGGTGGTCAAGTCCATATGATGGACCTTCCCTAAAAGTCTCCTAAAATCCCTAGGAGAAAATAACTAAAACAAATTAAATTAACATAATATGAGAGAAAGATTATGTTCATCATTTAGTTGGAGAGAAATAGTAAGTGGGGTAGAATAAATCACTTTGGGAGAGAAAGGCGTTCCTAAAAGAGAAAGAAAATATCTTGTTTTTGAAAAAACTAAAACAAAAAGGCTTAGGCAAAATAATGGTAGAATGTAACACCCTCCTCCCACATGTACCCAAGAAACTGGCCAAATGGGATAAAAATGTGATGAGACGTTACTATGACATGACTCAACCTCCTAAGTCACCTTAAGGAAGTGGAATTGATAGAAACACACCATAAATACCTTCCACATTAGCAACAAGATTCTCAAGAACCATCCCAACCTCTTAGATAACTAGGCTCTGAGTCCCACTGATTTTTTTTACCATTACACTCATAGATGCTTCCTTAATATGGGAATGCATGCATCAATAGGGCTATGGACACTCCCACAACATGTTATGCCATCGTCCAGGGACTTTTCTGACCAGTGTTGTGCCTGCTCCTCGGGATTTGAGTGATCTTTTCAGGCCCAGAGTCGAGGTCACTACCCAAAACTAAATGACGCCTTCGTAACAGAAAGATAACAATGAGATGATTATACAAATGAAATTACTTAAACAAGGGCTTAATTGGACCCCTTCTAGCCATGACAAGCATTTCATCAAACATGTCACAAATATGTAATCTACAATTTTAAACAACATATCTAATCATAGGAGTCTCATACTCATCTAAGAATTGCTAAGAAGCAATGATGCCTCAACACGTTAGCTGAAGTTTCATCCATTAGGCCATAGATACATTGTTCATTCATTTTCAAGTAAAAACATGATGAGAGCCATACATAGCCACCTTCATATACAAATTCATAACAATCATAATAACAACTGAAATACCAAGTAAACAACAACTATATGATCCACATATAAAATAGTACAATACTCATAATATAACAAGGAAAAATAACCTCATATTAATGACGTAAATAGAAATAGTTTGTGGGACTTCCACAAATCACCTGACTATAGACATGGTTGAGCCAAATCTCTCTTCATGGAGTCACCCCTGTGCCATATTCCAAGCATGAATGTGGGATCTCATAAAACACATCAATCAAAAACCAACCAAGGCTTCTAGAGGCCAAACCACCTCAACCCATCAAACAGTGATTCACCTCACAGTCGGACATCACAAAACCATCATCAGATCGATCTCTACCCAAGCCTTTCAGGGCTCTAGTGCGTTTGTTCCAACAAAGGCTCCGAGATTAGTAACTCAACCCATAGATGTTGCCGGGATCCAAAGCGTTTGTGTAATTAGGGCTCTAGGACTAGTAACTCAACCCACCAAGGGATGCAAATTGTTTTTCCAACCAAGGCTACAAGACTAATAACTAAACCCAAGTTGTTACAAGGCTCCAGAGTATTTGTCTGACTAAGGCTCTAGAAACTAGTAACTTAATCCAAGCTAAAGGAAATATGAGAACCAACTAATAAACCCATAACACCATGGCTATCCAGGAAAGGGAAAGGCTAGGAAAATCCATTGTTAATCTAGACAAGCCTCCATTCTAGGGATAGATCATGACCCATAAACCACATGCATATTCCATGCAAGCCAAAACTAGTGAGGAAAACATACATGCAACTAGGTACCTACAAGCAAAACCCAATGTAACGGCGAATCTCAATGCCCTCTTATTCTTTCCTCCTCTTCATTTGCCTTCTTGGTCCACAACTCGATGTATTCCACACTCTCCAAGAGTCCTCCAATAAAACTCTAAGTGTCCAAGAGTATGAGAGAAAGAGAATAGAGAGAGAGCTCCAAAAATGAAATAAAAAAAGTTTTTGTACTGATCCTCAAAAGAATTTTTATTAATGAGGCCTCTATTTTCTTCATTTTCCATTATTTTCCTTCACTTTCCTCCTCACATGAAACCTACAACCTTTCACCACCTCTTTCTCCTAATTTCCATTATTTTCATAAATAAATGTGCCAAAAATACCATTTTTCCTTTCCAAAGCCATTTTCATTGCCTTTGCCAATTTTCTTAGCCATTAATCAATCACAAGTGATGCCCATCGCTATGCTTTTTCCCAACATTCAACTTGGAATAAGTGTCCCATTAACAATGGTTATTATTTTTCCTTTATTAACTTTTATTACATGGAATTTTCACTAGGGTTGTTACAGAACCCTCCCCCTTCGGTGAACACCGTCCTCGGTGTTCAACAACACCTATACCCACAATACTGTTGTAAGCAAAACATAATGCCCATGGAGCTTTATAACTTAGCTCATTATAACATTTAAAATGATCATCATGCTAAGAAGAAAACAACAAGACAACATAACAAGTATAACATCATAATGACATGACAACCATATCGCTTGTTGCAGCTTTATAACATTTATCATGGCATTATTTACATCCATATACATACGTACATATATAAAAACATCACCAAATCATGTACCAAAACATATACCAAAACATCTGTGAAACCAACGAATAAGGAAGGATACATATCTTGCATCTAATTTCCCATCTCCCATGTAGCTTCATCAAGCCCAAAGTGATTCCATTGCACCTTAATCTGCTCGATTGCTAGGTTTTGTAGCATGAGAATATTTCTTTGCAAAATGCATTGCAATTCTAGCTAGCATTTTCCTTCTTTGTCCACCTGCAATACAAACTAGTCAATCATATGATGAACATCTTTAACATACTTCTTAAGAAATGACACATGGAAAATATCATGTACTTTCATTGTCAAACACAGTGAAAGTTGATAGGCTACTGGCCAAATCCTCTCAATAATCTTGAAAGGTCCACAAAACCGAGGTGCCAGCTTGGCACATGATTTAATCCTCAAGGAACTCTTCTTCAGTTTGATGTGCAAGTACACTTGTTCCCGATCTTGGAACTCCTTGAAAAGCCTATCCCGATCTTCATAGTTCTTCTGCCTATCCTATGCTACTTTCAAATTCTTCTTGATTACCTTCATTTCCTGCTCCATGTTTGTGAGCATGTCCAGTCCAATCAACACCCTATTAACTAGATCACTCCAATTGATGGGAATATTAAAATTTTGCCCATACAATGCCTTAAACAAACTCATCCTTGAGGATTTCTTACGCCCATTTTTGTAAGAAAACTCTACTAGTGGAAGGTACTCTTCCCACTTCCGTTATTGATGCATCACATACATCCTCACCATTTCCTCCAATATCTGGTTGACCCTCTCTATCTGTCCATCTATCTATGATGATAAGATGTACTGAAGGCCAAATATTTGTCCAAACTTGTAAATAACGCCTTCCAAAACTTGGAAATGAACTTTGCATCCCTATTTGACACAATATTATTCGGAATTCCACATAATATGACCACGTCATTAATGAATAATTGTGCTACATCACTCGCTCAAAAAGTAGACTTCACCGGAATGAAGTGCACTACCTTTCCAACCTGTCCACCACTACCAAGATGGAATCATTCTACCTCACTTTCCTCAGCATACCTGTGTAAAATTCCATGGAAATGACCTCCCATTTCCACTTTGGAATCAGAATTGGTTGTAGTAGTCCACTTGGATGTTTACACTCTGCCTTCACCTATTGACAATCCAAGAAGCTAGCCACATACTCTCTTACATCCTCCTTTATATTCAGCCAATAATAGTATTTATTCACTGCTCTTAGCATCTTCTGATAACCTAGGTAACTTGAATATGGTTTAGCATGAAACTCCCTCAAGATCACCTTCTTGAGCTCCATATTGTCCGACACATATATGATGTCTCTAAATCTAACCAGTCCATCTATCGTGAGATGATAGTCCACATCTTGTGCACCTGCATTTGTACATGTACCTATACCAATACATGTACCACTACCTGTACCTATACCTATACCACTACATGTACCTATACCTGTAACACTACCTATACCTATACCACTACATGTACCTATACCTATACCACTACCTGTACCTGTACCTATACCTATACATCTACCACTACCTCTACTCTGTTGCAACCTGTGCAAAATCTCCATATACTTGACATCCTGCTGACCTTCCTGCAAGATCCTATCTTCTAAGTCTATCTGATAGAAGCTCATATCTGTTAAGCCATTTACCTATATCCACCTGCTAAGAAGATCTGCCACCATGTTCCCTTTACCTTTGATATACCTGATCTCAAAGTTGAACTCACTGATTATGGATAACCACCAAGCCTACTTGCCATTCAAATTCAGTTGGTCAAATAGATACCGCAAATGATTGTGATCACTCATCAATACAAAGCTCCTGCCAAGTAGATAGTGCCTTCACATCCTCAATGCATGTATGATCGTTGCCAACTCAATATCATGTGTGGGGTATTCTTGCTCGTACTCATTTAGTTTCCATGACTCATAGCATAGCACCTATCCATCCTGCATAAGGATTCCACCAAGTTCTCTCTTGCAAGCATCTGTACATAATACAAACTATTTTCTAGATATGTAATCTTTAGCACTCGTGCATGTGTCAACAACTACTTGATATTCTCTAAACTGGCTGCACAATCCTCTGTCCATTCAAATTTCTTACCTTTCATTTGCAATGATGTGATAGTATAAGCGATTTGTGAGAAGTTCTTGTTGAACCTCTTGTAATAACCTACTAACCCCATTAAAGGTCTTAGCTCATCCATATTCTTGGGAGCTGCCCACTTCATGATAACTCTTACCTTTTCTCGATCCATTGTTATGCCCGCTTGGAGACAACATGCCCCAAGTAGTGTACCTCAATGTGAAATAAATTGCACTTGCTGAGCTTAACATACAACGAATGCTCTCTTAACAACCTCAACACTAATTCTAAATGCTCGACATGCTCTTCTTCATGTTTAGAATATACCAATATATCATCAATGAATACAATAACAAAATTGTCCAAATACGGACGCAACACAATATTCATCAAACACATAAAGGTAACTGGAGCATTAGCTAAACCAAATGGAACAACAACAAAATCATAATGCCCATACCTGGTCCGGAAATATGTCTTGTAGATTTCCTCTTATTTAATGGGTACCTGATGATATCTTAATCTCATATCAATCTTCAAGAACATTGTTGCTTCCTTCGCGTGATCAAACAAGTCATTAATCCTTGGTAATAGATACCTGTTATTGATGGTCACTTTGTTCAACTCCCTGTACTCAATGCATAATCTAAGAGCACCATCTTTCTTCTTCATAAACAATATCGGTGTGCCCCATGGCGATAAACCTCGCCTAATGTATCCCTTGTCAAGCATTTTCTTCAACTGCATATTCAAATCTACCAACTTAGGTGTACTCATCCTATAAGTTGCCTTTGAGGGTGGAGCAGCCCCTAGAACCAACTCAATAGAAAATTCTACTTCCCTATGAGGTGGAAAATCTGAAATCTCTGTGGGAAAAAAATCCTGAAACTCTTGTAAAATTGGGTACCTTCTCAAAACATCTTCATCCTTACATTCCTTGCCTTTGTCACTAGAAATATGCACTGCAAACAACACACATCCTTTTCTGCGACTGCGCTTTGCCTGCATAGTTGTCACCATAGCAACTAATGTGGCTTTCTTATTACCTCGCAAAACTCTTTGTTCTTCATTTTCATCTAAGCAGTCAATGGCTTTTCCATAACAATCCACCTTGGTTCTATGAAGGTACAATGAATCCATGACCAACAACATACTATATGATCCTAACTGTAATACATTCAAATGTGTTGCGGTAAGAATACCATTCAAATCAAACGCACAAGCTCTCACCCGTGAACTCGATTCTTCGTACATGTAGCCAAATATACTGACCAATATTTTGTATGAACTTCTTTTTTCAAACCACACTTATCCACCAGGTCAAGATTAACATAACTATAATTATATCTAGGGTCAATCAAAATAGAAACAACTTAATCACAAAGCTTACCATCCATCTCAATGATAGATGTCTGATGGTCTACCTGTTTATTATCCAAGTGCTGCATAGATCTTAGGAATACTCTTCCCAACATCTCCCACTGTATGTGCCTCCTCAGCACTATAGATCTATAGTCTACCACCCTAATGTTGTGGACAATCTTTCCTACGACGATCTCCTCCACAAGTCCAACACCACATGGGATCCTTATTCTGCCTCTCAGATCGAAGTCCCTGTCCTTTTTTAGATGCATTGAACTTCTTATATGACACTGCATTCTCTTTATTACCTATAACCTAAGGTATTTGTCGCTTCTTGTCCAATTTTCCTTTGTTCTTATCATTTCTCTTTGATTCTTTCTTAGTCTCTGATCCGCGCTTCGATTGCTCATAGAAATGCTTTATATTTCGAATGGCATCATCCAATTATCTAGGCTCATAAAACTCAATCATGTCCTTGAATGAAATCGGTAATCCACTAATGAAACTTGGAATCTTGGCCTTCTCCTCCTTGAGGTAAGGCACATACCTCAGCAACTCCAAGAACTTGCTAGTGTACTCCTCATCTTTCATTTCTCCCATCTTTAACTGATAGATTTCTTTTGCCCTGTCATCAAAGTATATCTCTAATAGGTACTTCTTCTTGAAAAGTATTTCGAACTCATTCCAAGTGGAATCCTCCTCATGAATGCTTGTGACATTATTCACGTCTTCCCACTAAATATCTACTTTACCTTTGAGACTGAATATATCTATTCAAGCTTTCATGTTCTCTGAATAATCATGCAACCTAAAGAACTTCGTCATGCCAAGAAACCATGCCTCTACATTCTATGATTTCTTCATCTCTCATTCAAATGTAGGTGCCTTTTATTTCTTAAACTCATCTAGAACATATCCCCTGTCATTCCTATTGTAAGGATGATAATGATGATGATCGTAATGCCTATCTGAACTAGGACTAGAATAGTACATGTGTCCATCACCTCTCTTATCTAGAGTACTCAAAAACTTGTTGTCTCTCACTGTATCATATTTATCTGACCTGTGAGCACCATGAGACCTATTGTCATATGCCCCATTAGTTCTTTCCTTCTTCTCATGGCTAATCCGAAGTGGTCCCTATCGCTACAATTTTGATAAACTATGAAGCATCATTGCATTTACCTCTTCTTGTTTCTCCTGTGCCTGTATGATTTTTTCATTGTTTGCCTTACAACTCCTTATATCTTCCTTTAAGCTTCTCAACATGTCTTCCAAATAAAAAGAGTGCCCAACACCACACTACTAATCTGATCCATAGGGAGAGTATTAGGAACTCTAATCTACCATCTTGCTAGCCATCTTTGATATTTCTTTGTGTAAGGTACATCATGAAAGCTAAACCAAATCACAATAAAGCAACATATCTTATCATAATTCAAGGAGGATACCTCATATGCATAATCAATAAATTTGTGCAATACTGTAGGAATATACAGGGTAAGTTCCTCAGACAGAACACCAAAAGGACACCGCTCACAAACAGATCACAGATCAATACACCAGTATTTAACGTGGTTAAAACCCTCAGAGAGGGAAACAGTCCACGGCCTGTACGTGGCTAC
The DNA here is from genome assembly GCA_000404065.3 of Pinus taeda. Taxonomy (NCBI): domain Eukaryota; kingdom Viridiplantae; phylum Streptophyta; class Pinopsida; order Pinales; family Pinaceae; genus Pinus; species Pinus taeda. The sequence continues at coordinate 279,403 of APFE030211477.1, forward strand.
TACAGGCAATTTATTAATAAAAGAATGAAAATTTACATAAGCTTCTCTCATGCACGGTTAACCTACAAATGACCCTCCATGCGCTTTAAATAGAATTCATGGACCAATCGGGTGTCAAGCCACGGATCAAGTGTCGGTAATACCGAGGAGAGAATGAACCGTCGGATCACTACATATCGTGACCGTCGGATTGTAAGTTACAAAATGTACAACGGAAAAGAAACACACTTTACCTAACTCTATACCTAACTCTATACTAGACCAAGTTGAACTTAACTATTTCCTATGTGTCGGAATATCCTAACATCCCCCCTTAAGAACAACTTGGGATAGGATTGAAGGATTTACAAATATGACACAATAGGAGAAGGAAGGAGGCACTAGAGCCTATCCCCCCTTAGTGACAACTTCCTGAACTCCAAGCATATATCGAAGTTTAGTGAACTTCGCCTCTGTGAGAGCCTTTGTGAAGATGTCTGCAACCTGATCATCTGTTGAACAATATTGCACTTCAAGAACATGGTCATGAATGAGCTTTCTGATGAAGTGCATGTGAAGTTCAATGTGTTTGCTACGCTGATGCTGAACTGGATCTTTGCAAAGCTGAATGGCACTTTGATTATCACACCAAAGTGTAGTAGGATGCTGTTGTTCAAAGCCAAATTCTGATAGAATCTGATGAAGCCACAAGGCTTCCTTACTAGCTTCCGCGGCACCATGATACTCTGCTTCTACTGACGAAAGAGAAATGGCAACCTGTTTCTTACAAGCCCATGTAATAGGTCCTTAACCAAGAGTGAAGACATAACCGGCAGTAGACTTCCGATCATCAGGGTCACCAGCCCAATCAAAATCAGTGAAGCCAACTAATAGAGGAGCTGCTTTGGCACTGTAATGAATCCCAAACTGTACTGTACCTCGAACATAACGAAGTATTCTTTTAGCTGCTTTCCAGTGACTTTCACGGGGGTTTTGCATAAAACGAGCAACAAGGCCAACAACAAAGGAAAGGTCAGGACGAGTATGGGTTAAATACAAGAGTTTTCCTACAAGTTGACGGTATAAGGTAGCATCAACTTCAGGAGAAGTACAAGAGACTGAAAGTTTGACTCCAGACTGAAAGGGAGGAGGAGTTGGCTTACAATCTTCCATGTGAAAATGACGAAGAATATCACAAGCATACTTGGACTGGGAAAGGGAAATACCCTCCTTGGATTGCAAGACTTGAAGACCGAGAAAATAGTGTTAGTGTCTTAAGTCTGTCATTTCAAATTTCTTTTTAAGGCTGGACTTCACATGGTTTATAAGGATGGGATCACTACCAGTAAGAATAAGATCATCAACATAAAGAACAAGGATGATAAGAGAGTTTCCCACTGTCTTGGTGTAGACGGTATTGTCAGAATGACACCTAGAAAAGCCAGATTCTAAAAGAAAGTTATCCATTTTGGCATACCAAGCCCGAGGAGCTTGCTTGAGACCATAAAGAGATTTCTTAAGTCGACATACAAGGCTGGAGTCTGTTTGGATGAACCCAATGGGTTGTTCCATATAGATTTCTTCATGCAAGTCCCCATGCAAGAAGGCAGATTTAACATCCATCTGATGGACTTCCCATTTTAAAGAGGCAGCAAGGGAAAGAACAAGGCGAATAGAGTTCATTTTGGCAAAAGGGGAGAAGGTTTCAGTGTAGTCAATGCCTTCAACCTTTGAAAAACCCTTAGCAACAAGACGAGCTTTATGTTTATTAACTTTCCCATCTGGTCCATACTTGGTTCTGTAAACCCATTTACATCTAACAAGTTTGCGTCCCTTTGGTAGAGGAACAAGATCCCATGTATCATTTGCCAACAATGAATGATATTCTTCATTCATAGCTACTTTCCAATGTGGATGGCCTGAAGCTTCTGCAAAAGTGTCAGGATCATGATTTACTGGAGCTTGAGCCAGTAAAGAAGAGGCTCTTTAAAACTGAGAACGTGTATGTCACTGATCTGTAGGATCACCGGCAAGATCACCTGCTGCATCCTGAGTAGCACAGACCCATATTGGAAGTTGAGGATCCTGAGAAGGTGGGGGAGGATTGTCATCCTCACTTTCATCATCTGAAGAAGAAATGTTTTCAAAAGTAGAAGAGATAGGAAGAGGTGGCACATCCGCCGGACTAGGCTCGCAGGCCGATTTATTTTCATCAAATTTTACATCTCTTCTAATGATAACATTTTTGGACTTAAATGGAATAAGTCTATAACCTTTTACATCTTCAGAATATCCAACAAAAGTACAGTTCTCACTCTTAGGTTCTAAAGCTTTATGCTTTTCATCTGGAATATGGGCCCATGCTTCACTTCCAAAAATACGAAAGTGACTTACATCTGGTTTAATGGAACTCCAAGCTTCTTCTGGAGTGATATTCTTTAGAACCTTAGTAGGAGTGCGATTTATTATATAATTTGCACAATTAATTGCTTCGGCCCAAAAACTAAGACTGAGTCCTTTAGATTGCAGCATACAGTTAGCCATTTCCTTTAAGGTGCGATTTTTCCTTTCAGCTACACCATTTTGTTATGGAGTGTATGGAACAGTGTGTTGCATTTGAATTCAATTTTCGGTGCAAAAGTTGATGAATGTGTTTTTAACATATTCTCCACCATTATCAGTTCTTAGCTTAAGAATTTGATGTCCAGATTGTTTTTCAACAAAGGCTTTGAAGGCCAAAAATGTGTTAAATACTTCCCTCTTGAGTTTTAAGAAGTATACCCAAGTGCGTCTGGAGAAATCGTCAATGAAAGTTAAGAAATACTTGCAGCCAGAGAATGAAGCAACAGGAAGTGGACCACATAAATCACTGTGCACAAGCTGTAAAGGGGCTGAGGCGTGCCAAGAGGCACGTTTTTCAAAACTGTCCCGATGATGTTTTCCGAGTACACATCCGGAACAAACACCATCTCTGCAAGATACCATAGGAAGACCTGTCACCATATTTTCTTTACATAGATGCTGAAGGGAGCGATTGTTTAAGTGACCAAATCGCTCATGCCAAAGTTTGCTCACTTCATCATTATGAGCAACAAATACTGAGGGAAGATTTGATGACCCAAAGTTGTGAAACTCATACAACCTTGTGGAATCATCAGCAATACCAGTAGCTAGAATCTGTTTAGGATCTCTTAGATCCTTGATTACAACATCATGAGGTGAAAATTCAACAATTTTACCTTCACCTGAATGAGTTATCTGATATACAGATAGAAGGTTGCTGGATAAGGTTGGAACACATAATACATCATTAAACTGACCATTGTCTAGATGGACAGTTCCAGTCCCTACAACATTAAGAGATCTATCATCACCAACATATATATTTTTGGTGTTACAATCATGTAAAGAAGAAAACATGGCTTTGTTTTTGGCCATGTGATAAGAGGCCCCAGAATCAATGAGCCACTCATGAAAATGAGAAGAAGAAGATACATTTAATGCATAACCAGACTGAGATGATTGACAACGACATGCAGAAAGTGCCATTCCTGAAGATGAAGTTGAAGTTGAAGTAGAAGAATGCTCCACATGGATGTTATGTTTCTTCATTGCGGCTTCCAAGGCTTCCATCTTCTTAAAGCATTTAGATTCTAAGTGGCCATCTCGATTACAAAAGTTACAATGTCTATCAGTCTTCTTCCATTTGTTTTTATTGGTCTTATCATTTTGCTGAAATGATCTTTCATTTTGAGACTGAGTTTGCTTAGGACCCTTGTTTGGTTTAGGACCATTCTTTTTAGGATATGACTTCTTAGGATTCTTTAAATTTGGTTGCTGCTAGGTGGCTAACGCTTTCTTGGAAGAGTTTCCAAGATTAAGAAGACCAAGGTGTAAGAGTTTTTCTTGTTCTCTTATTAAAGAATCACAAAAAGAGTCAAAGGAAGGGGCCATGTAGTCTTTTCCTTGACAAATGAAAGCTTCCCTTGTAGAATGGAAGGTGGAAACAAATACAGAGTAGGCTGGTCCCAACTTAGTAAGGATGGAATAAATAAGGTTACTATCTCCTTTCTTAACCTTAACACCTTCCAAGAGATATCTAAGGGTCTTGAATTTGGACAAGAAATCTTCGATGCAAGAAAAATTATTAGGATCCAATGTAAGCAACTCATTTTCAAGTTGATGGGCTCTAATTTCATTTTTAATCCCAAAAAATTAGTGATTTGTTCCAATGCTTCATGAGGAGTATCAAGTTCTGCAATATGGAATCTAAGATCAGGAGAAATAGACATCCCTATCAAACCACATGCTTGATCTTGTCTATTTTCCCATTTTGCAACCTT